>PNEQ01119762.1:0-15156 GCA_003012365.1 Medauroidea extradentata
ATGAACAATCAATCGATATAGCCAATTGATAAAAACTCATTAAATTGTAGAAAAATATTTTTAAAAAATTAAAAAAAATTCTGTACAATTCTAAACATAGAACCCGAATGAAAAATCAATCGATGTAAAAAATAATTGGAAAATATTTTTAAAAAATTACAATGGACTATCCCCTTTGACTCACAATACGTTATTCAAATTACATAAATACAACACAAAATTTGTCCATGTTTGGCGTAGTGTGTTTTATTTTTCTAAAGACGCTGATATTTATAGGAATAGTTTGATTTACGCTACAATTTTTATACATAGAAAGATTATTCGTAAATTTTACTAAAACATTAGATCATAGTGCGTGTCATCTAAAATGTTATTATTATTTATTTTAGAACAAATGCCCCATTGAGAATGCATTGTTTTTAGTATTGTCATGGCATTCTTTTAACAAAATAAAATATTCAAGAAATAACTTTTCTTTGTAAGTAAACAACGGTAGTTGTAGTAAATGCATGCCACGCGCCGCCAGGCAAAAAGCCTAAGCCATCGCGCGTCGCTACACGGACGGCGAGAGCCGCCTCGTCGCGTATATCAGCAAGACCCTTCCTCTCAGGGAGATTGGCATACAATGAGATAGGGGAAGGACAAGGCAGATGGCTCGCACCCCCACCACTGCGACTTCCTCTAGACACGTCACTGTGATGAACCGCGCCCCCGGCCCTTAGCCACGCCTCTTAGCCTACTCGAACACGTGGCACGGAGAGCTATCTTCAAGTTTACTACCAGCCCCCGTAAGTCTTAAGGACGTTCACGTGGCAAAATTTCATACTTTTCTATTTGTAAGACATGCTGTTCGTTTTATATATGTTACTTGTGACTACATTTTTCGTTTGTAAAAATGTTTTAGTTCTCATAGTCTTCCCATGGCGGCATAACAAAGTCAAATTTGCATAGGAGTAACAAAAACCGTGTGACTCACTCGAATGAAATAATTTACACCGAAAGAAGATATTATGGGCCGTATGTTAAATAAATAAATAAATAAATAAATAAATATATATATATAAAAGCACAATGAAATCCCTTTCTATTTTTCAAAACATTCTGAAAATTATGACAATTTACTTCATTTATGACAATTTAATAAAAAGACAAAAATAATTTGTTGTGCGTTTTTAAATACCCATAAAATCTAATTTCAGCATAATTTTTTTCATTCGAGTAAGTCAGTCGATTTTTGTTACTCCTATGTTCCCGTAACTTGTTAATTCTGACTTTGACACGCCGTTATGGGAAAACTATGTGAGCTAAAAAATGTTTACAAGTAGAAAATGCAGTGGCAAGTAACGTCTATGAAACGAACACTATGTACACTAAGTATAAAATTGTGAATTTTTGCCTCGTGAACGCCCTTAAGTGGTGTGAGGTCTCAAGTTAACAAAATATAGCGTAATAGTATGTTGCATAATCGGACATGGTTTACGAAATTATTGTGCAAAACAGTTTAGAATCTCAATTGTTGTTGGTTATTTACTATCTCCTTTATACTGACCGCAAGACCATAGCGACACCAAATTTACTACATAATTGTCATACGGAATCGCCTCCGGAAGTTTGTAGGCAGAGTTAAGGCTCATCCTATGAAGACGTCAACTACAGATCTTATTTGGGTAAACAGTAAACATCACGTATACAGTTTTCTGTTTGTTTAACGCAAGTACAGGAACCACCAAAATATCACTCAGTTAATACAACTGAAATTATAAAACATTATTATGCTAAAATTTTTCAGTGGACACAACGTCAAATGCACACAACTCTGAATTACGCAAATAATTTGAAACAATTAACTTACTTGCATTGTTAAAAAATAACTACTGTCTAAAACACACACACGGACATTGGAAATCGAAACACGCAAAACTAAATTTTTATAATTTTAGATTATTGCCTACAATAAATATAGAATAAAATTATATTGGTTTAATAAGCTTCCTTAAAAAATCGGGGAATTTCTCGAACGCTTTTTTTTCTGTATATTCAAATGCAGTTTTCTTTAAGTTGTTTAGAAATTCTGACTGAAATAGCCTTTAATGCTGATATTTTATTTTTAAATGTTGATCGAAAAATATTTTACAACGTATGATGGTAAGTGGGCAAGAAATCACACAGAAAAATTAATTCGGTGAAAACAGATTTAAATTACGTTCCGTGACTTAAAAAGTACTCTTTCGTTCAATACTGCTGCCAGAAAAACGACTGGGAAATTTAGCCTCAGTTTAGGAACACTCCACACTTGGGACAAATCAAACGAAACGCAGGAAAGGCCCTTGTGATGTCTGATTCACGAAATTCAGCAATAAATACCAATCTTGTCTAGGTGTCTGGAGAGGCCTTTCACGCCGTGACATATTTAACGTAAACATAGAGGGACAATTAATCATAGTCTAGTGTGTAACACCCGCCCATTCATTATTTCCAAAGGCGATACAT
Source organism: Medauroidea extradentata (assembly GCA_003012365.1). Lineage (NCBI taxonomy): Eukaryota > Metazoa > Arthropoda > Insecta > Phasmatodea > Phasmatidae > Medauroidea > Medauroidea extradentata. The sequence continues at coordinate 2,491 of PNEQ01119762.1, forward strand.
GCTACCTGGACAGTTATTAATCGCCAACAAGTATTAAACACTTCAGCCAGCAGCGCACATTCCTTGTTGGAACAGCTGGAACTGACCGTTACCTTATGTCTGGCCAGAATAATTAAGTAGGTACGTTGTATGGCTACAAGATTTAGTGAAATATTGCGGACATACATCATTGTATTGCAATGTCGTCTCAGAAACATAACAGTGAAACAAGAAAAACAATAACGGAAATAAACAAACTGAATTGGCTGTAGCCAACAGATATATAAATAACAAAATATTTTAAAATTCCACGAGGAATTGTGTCAATTCACAAAAAAATTCAAAACGAAAAAATTCTCAGTAAAAAAACCCCGAAAAACTGAAGAAAATTAGTTTAGGTCTTGTTTTTCTGAGACAACATAGCACTGCAATGGCGTATGTCCACAAATCTTCATTAAATCATTTACCCCAATTGTATGTCTAAACGGCTCGTCAACGTCGTTAGACGCGGAAACAATGCCTCAGATAAGAAACGAGGAAGGAAATAGCCATGACCTTTGTAAAAAAAAACCATGCCAACATTTGCTTGGAGTGATTTCGAAAAACCATGGAAAACCGATATCTGAATGGTCGGACCTAGAATCAAACACCGATCAACTCCAATGCGATTCCAGTGTTTTACCTCTGCGCCAACTTTGCTCGGCCCAAATGACCGGAATCGTGCACAAAAAAATCTCTTTAAGACTCTGTTTTGTGTTTCGTATAAGTTTGTAGGCCTACTGTTCGTCAAGTTAGGCGTGGCGGTGTTCTTCACAGACAGTGTAATTACAACACCGCTTGTATACATACAGAATATGTTTGAGCTGTCTATACAAAAGCACAGACATGAAATCGTATGGTTTCTGATGGTCTTAGAATAATTCAGATTTACAAATTCCTTTTTACTGGCGTATTATTTTATAATTTACAACCACAAAAAAAAAATTGTAACGGGGAAAACTGTACTCGTATGAAAAAACACTGTTTCTATAATGCTCGTCCACTTTTTCTTAAGCAACTAATTTCTCATGTTAATATGAATTCTTGAAGCTACCCAAGTGTAATAAAAAGATTAACCTCATCTCATTGTAAGGTAAATTAATTCGTAAAATATCCTTCGGGCCCGCTAACAGAGTTGTGCGGGTGTACAAGTAAGTTCGTAAAGTAGTCGCTAGGGGAGCTATAAGTACATTTGTGCAGTTTACATTAAGCAGAAGAAACCTTCAAACAGCACCAAAGTGCTAGTGGCGACTACGGTTATTTCTGCAACTAAATTAGGCAGTAACGAGTAAAACTTCAACGAGATTGGTAGATGGATCAGAATTTTTTTTCTGAATAATAAATAAGAGAAGAGTCAGCCATGATCGTTATTAACGTGAAGATTCATAATTTTACATTGGTTGTAAATACTGTTAGTTTGTGGACGTTAGTGACTACATTATCTGCCATGGAAAACTTTTAGCATGTTTAATATTCCAATTATGACATGTGGAAACCAAAATTAACATGGTTACGGCATTGTACACCTAACGAAAACTTACAGACTTAAATGAACGAAATAACTTACACTGGCATTAGATGTCATGGGTTACTTGTTAATACTTATAAAAACACAACAAACACGTTTTTTCGTGTTTAAAAAAATTCCTTAAAAATAAAGGTTGCTGTCGAAAATTGGAGACATTTTCCGTGCTATAAGAAACAATAACCCTCCATTTTATCTTGATTATATATATTTCGTCTTTTGCGAACAGCGGCATTCCACCTGCTTGAACCACCAAGTTTATAGCTATGTGAAGTGTCAGTTTGTTGTGGTATATGTCAAGGGCAAAAAATGCACATCCTCGTATGACGCGACGAGTTGCCTAGGTGAAGTGTCGAGTTGCTCGGTAAGAGCTAACAGCAGCATGGCCCCGCCTATCCTACGGCCCTAGGGCGACTGGTTTAAAAATATCCCACTGTGACTCTTCATTATATCGACTAGATGCGTTCTGCCGCGCGGCAGGAGTATTAGTGAGTCAAGAATTTGTCATATAAAACGTTAAAAAATTATATTTCTTAAGTGACGATTTTAATAAGCACTTGACCAGCCATAATTAAGGCCACGATCTACACGCATTTTCATTGTAATATTTTCATTTTTGTATTTATACTGTACTGTCCAAATGTTTGACCATATATATAACATTAAGCCTTCAACAAATCTTGAATAAAGTATTAATTATTACAAAATAGGTAAGTTACAATTGCTGCCTACAGCGTATTTTCAAAGAGCTTCACAAGGTCCTATTAGTTCGTGCGCAGCGCGAAAATAATACAAAAAGTTAAATTTTTGTTGCTTTTGACTAGAATTTTACTAAAAAGTTGGTATTTTCAAATTTCAACACACTAAAGGCAGAACACCAAAGTGGTGCCTTATTCGCGTGACATGTTCTATTTTACCAGGCTAAAGGCCAAAAGAGCGATAACGCACACACAAAAAAAATAAAATATTGGTCATCAATTAACAGTTTGAATTTTTCTTATGCGATGCCAACACCGCGTTCCTCACGCCGAAGCAAACAGTGAGCAGGAAACTTCCACAAAAAAAAATCTGTCCTACCTTAGTTCCACGTAGCAAATCTTGATGACACCACAATACCACGTTTTTTTTTCTTATTTTAGACACAAATTTAGACTAAAACATGTTCTTAGGAAATTTTTGTATCGAATAATTATGGCGTAATGACTCGAAAACGTAAAAAATTTGCATTTTACGGTTTTTTTGTACGCTACTAAAACCAACTAACATTCCAAATTAAAATCATGTACAGCGTGTGAAAATGTTGTAGGCTACAACATATAAAAAAGATAATAATAATAACAATAACAATTTTGTATTTAAATAAAAATGCTGAAATTGGACACGAAAATTTAAAATTTCCAACAATTAAAAAATACGTATTTTATTTTTTTGATTTTATATATATATATATATATATATATATATATATATATATATATATAGCCGACAACATTCTTATACACTGATTTTTTTTTTCCAGTTTGATAAGTCAGTTGGTTACAGCGGCGTTCATAAAACCGCAGAAAGCAAATTACGACGTTCACGAGTCATTACGCAAAAACTATACCAGATACAAAGATTTCATAAGACCAAGGTTTAGTCAAATTTTTTGGTCTAAAATAAGTAAAATAAATATCTGGTACAAATATAAAAATAAAAAACTTGACGATGAAAATTGCTGTGAACCGTAGCCATAAGAGTCTTTGCCTGGCGCATGGACGATGTTGTAGCGTGCCATGCGTTTTTTTTTTTACGCGAAACCGGTAAACTTAGTCATATTACGTTTATACACGAAAAGAACACACATTTGAAACTAAGCTTTCATTATTTTAAAAATTCAGCACGCTTGTTAGAATCATGATTTTCGGGCATATCAAAATTGATTAAAAAAAAACTAATTTTGTAGGCCATTGTAACTCCGAAAATGCTACCTGGATTCGTAAAACACAAAACTAGAAGTATGCGTTGACCTCTACAACAAACTATCGAAAAATATTATTTTAAAGTCACCGCTTAAAATCTCATAGGAAATAGACTACCAGGAAAACCTTGCACACCAGTTTGGCGCGCTGCGAATACACGCGATATGCTACTCGTCGAGCGTGGTGCTCTGGCTCTTATAGCTCCGCTGTTCTCGCGCGTTAGACTCGGAAGTTTGACACCGGTACACACTCCTCTTAAAGAACCCTCCCATTACTCACTGGAGCGATTTCGGGAAACAACGGAAAAACAAAAATAACAATGGCGGCGCAGGAAATCGAATTCGCATCCCCCAGAACCCTGTAAACGTCTTGCCATGTACTTCCGTCGCACACCCTCTCCCCTCTAACTATTATCCACGAGGGAGCCGCGGTGGCCGAGTGGTCAGACCCTTCGCGTCCCACCAAGGCGATCTGGGTTCGATTACCGGGGGCGTCGGACCCCGGATTTTCGCATGGTTGGCGGGTTTTCTCGGGGATCTCTCGATTCCCCCTGCTTTTATCATTCCCATGCTGCTCCATACTCACTAAAGTCCTCGATGTTAAGCGCTCAGTCTCACAATTGTCCATAATGCAACGGGGGGTAGACATGTTCGAGTATGCACGCAGGCGGGTCCTACGACACATTCATCGTAATAAAGACACTTATCAGCAAGCTGCGACACGGACGTTCACCGGCGGAAGTACAGCGGAGAAAAGAAAATAAAAATAGCGGCGGCGAGAGGGAATCGATGAGGCTGACCCGCTTCCAGGCTGCGCATTACAGGGGAGTCTCGTCGCGCGCGTGGCCATTGTGCGGTGACAAATGGCGCCCAATATCCCCCGGGAGCTGCGTGGTTGAGGGTGAGGGGAGGGTGGAGGAGGGAATTTTCGCCGCACCACGTCCTGCGCGCGATAAGTACCTCCCGCACCCTGCACAGCCGGTCACATGTCCCTGCCTGCATCCCTGAGAAGCACAACCCCCTGCATTACAAGAGGCCACCTCAGGCTTGTCGACCATCTCTTACTTCAGTAAACATTGTAACATTTCTCTGCATATCTGCCTGAGAGCCGTGTCGTGAGCAAGAATGCAGACTAACTCGTAATAATGGTTGTTCCAATTTCCAGTGGGGAAAATTATTTCAAAGATATCTTTCTTTCATGAAAATAAATAAAACATCCGCAATTTCCAAAATAGTACAGAACGATGAACGAAATTTACAAAAGTTAAATCAGGATTGTATGCACAAGAGGTGTAACAAGTTTGATAAGAAAAAAATATATATATACACCAAGATATTATATATATATATATACACACCAAGATATATAATACTAGGTACAACAGGCGCCATCTTGAATACACAACGTTTTTCGTTCATAAAAATGGCTTTAAATTATATACTATTTTACTAAAATTAAGTAAATGCAACATTATTGTATGAACAGATGTAGATTCTTTACGGTCAGCTCCAGCTTCTTGGATTCAGAAAAGGGTTGGCGGGGGGGGGGGGGATATATCCTGATTGAAATGCTAAAGTATAATCTGTGGTTCTCAATCGGTTTTTACTGGAAAATCGTTGGTAAGGAATCATTTTACGAACTGAGAATATGAGAATTTAGCCAAACGTATAAAAATGCACAAACACATTGATAAAATAGTGCATTGTCATTGGCTAAGCTATAAATAGTCTGCCTCCTGAGCTCAGTGATAAAACTTATTTGTTAATAGCTTCAAGGGTATCAAAATAATACCTTAAAATATTCTATAGTAGTGTAGGCCTCATGTAGATGAAGAAGAAAGTCAGTGGTGGCATTTATGTAGGTTGGACAGATACTGAGCCACATCTAATATTATACATATTCATATCCTTGTGCACACTAGGGATGCGAGGTAGGCAGCGCCCTTAGGGTATTTGTGCGTGCTGAGTATTTTATTTTTAAACTTGTGCGACAGTTCTCGTTTAGTTAATTAACGCCTTTTAAAGTACACGATGTGAATTTAAAATGAGTAAAAATTAATTAGTTTGAATAAAACTGCATAGAATATAATTTTTTATGACAAGCTCGAAATAAAAGTACTAAAATTAATACGTTTATTCTAATGGTTGACCTAATTAAGGATACTGATTATTGTACTACCTAGAGCTATATGAAGTCAAATTTGAAACTATTTTACAGCGGATATTCTAAAATATTTTGTCACAAAAAATTTACAAAACATCGTTTTACGCTAAGCAAGTACTGATCAGTAACGTAAGTACAATACTCAAAAATTAATGTTGCCGCCTGCCCAGGCTGCCGGGCGGTGTGCAGAGCTTGGCTATTACAAGATAATTAGGACATTTCTCAACGCGCTTGAGTGACGTCTGCTTACGAATAGTATTGGAATAATGTTACACGCGTATCTACCCACTAAAGTATATTTAATGGGAGATTTGCGATCATTGTTTAGGTATGAATATCTCGGCGCATTATTTTATGAAAGGTATAGGCTTGTACAGTACACATTTTTCTTTGACATTTCATCATAAAATGACATCACCACCACTGCATGTCTCGTGCTGGCGAGTTGACGGCGAGAAGACTACATGGCAGTTCTATGACTTGCGCCTAGAGGATAGGATGAGACTGGATGCGTGTGCTGTGTCGTCTTTACAGCACACAAACTTCTAGGCCTCGAACGATGAAAATGTGTCCATCCAGGGGGCCACCTCGAGTAAAAGTTTAGGTTTTGCTCTCTCCCTCACTGGTAGAGGCACGAGTATTTCGCGTATTCATCTGGCAACAGACTAGACTTCACAGTTCTATACGTGTACCGGCTGAAGCCGAGTATCCATTGGCTTCTAACAGTACAAACGTGTAGCACGTGATATCTCCGTTCCCTTATTTATAACTGGCTTGCAGTCGTCAAATGTCTGTTAAAACCGCTCTCGTCTAATCACAGAAGGAGGAGTGAAGTATACAATATTGACGTTCAACCTGACCTAGAATCAATACACGAAATAATCGTGCCTCTAGTCATTGGTTACGATGTGACATAAACACGTGTTCTGTAGCGGGCGTTTTGAAAGTGTGTATGAACTTAAATGAAATCCTCAGAAATGTCTCGAGGGTGAAGGTAGAGGTCGCACTGCCTGGTACCACCCACAGTTTGTTTCTCCCATGCACCAACGACCTCTACATTATGTAACTGAATCTGTCATTGTTAAAAGGCACTGTGTCAAAAAAACCGTAAGTATGTGAAATAATTAAAATATATATACTTAGCTATTTTGATCAAGTTTATATAAAAAAGCATATGATTCTATTGTTTGTGCATAAGGTAAGGACTAAGATCGTTTTAGCATCAGTTGATTCGGCATACCAAAAATCTACATTACCGCTTAAAACAAATTTTCTTGAATATGGACTTAGTGCATTTCAACAACGTCCGATTAAATTTCAGTCACAACGCAAGACAAAATGTACTGCACATACGGCGGACTGTACATCTCGTGTTCATTTTAGGACACAACCATTTGTCGATGAAATTGCATAAAACGTACAACACATTAATATCAAAGTGCCTTCAGGATTGTCAAAAATTGACTGAAGTTTATACAAAAACCAGTACACATTCAAAGGCTTAAAATCGTATTTAAATATTTATACTAGTACAACATAGCCGACAATAAGATTTACCAAAACGTATAAATTATTCTTTGGTAACCTGTCTCAGCATTGTACTGAGTTGAAAAGTTCCTATTTGGAACAAATAGTACAGTTAACACCGTACCAATGACAGATGTAACAACAGTTCCTTTAATAAATTTCTGTGTTAGAATGTTACGTTCGTATTATTGTTAATGACATGTCATTATTATTTTTACTATTTCCCAGTTGTCGCTCGGTGAACGTATGATCAATGACGTCACATACTGTACAGTGGCCAAATGCCAACCGAACGAAGGTACAGAGCACTGCGCCAGTCTGGTAGACAAACCGCCTAGCATACGTTACACAGGTTGCATAGCGACAGGCGTCATTAATGAACGACGTTTGAAAAGAAAATTATTTTCAACGAGAACCAATGTCCTAAGATTATCACATAAACGCGACCTTTTTTGTAGCTGTCAACTTTTTCTTTCTTAGTCTATCAAAAATGTTGTTTAAAATACACTGTCGCCACTTTTTAAACAGTTACAATTACGTCTCTACCGATTTTATTAATGTCTGGGGATGATTTTTACTCAATAAACACAAAAACTTTTAACAGCTTCGTTCACATAAACTTTATACGAAAAATTGGTCCATAATATCATGTAGCTTCTTATTTACGTTCGCAAAAGCATTCCTAAACCTCTTTCATTAAGGGTACATACCTCCCTTAATAATAACTTTAAGCTATAAGTCGTATGTATGTTTTCGAGATATTTTGTCGTCAGGAATCACCTCCCGAAACATGGAGGTCTGATTGAGAATAATTCTGTACATTATTTTATATTAATTTTGGTATGTATCACATGTATATTTATATGGATGCCAATATTAAAGCTATCCTGGCAATAATGAAATCTGCGATCACAACGTGGCCGTAATCTCGAACTAGTGTTTCTTAGGCGAAGTACTTCTGTAATCACTGCAATGATTTCCCTTATTTCTGACGTAGCTTACACTGCAGCATCCACATCTATGTCAAAATTAATAAATTAAATATTTATGAGTACAAACTCTCGCAACATTTCTTGAACTTAATTAAAAGTTATGTACCAAGTATTCGTAAACTCAGTAGTGTCAGAACACCAGCCATAGTTTCGCTGTATTACTCGTAACACGAAATACACGTACATTTATACTTGGGATATAACTTTTTATAATATAGTAGTAAATTACAACGCATGGAGAACCATGCGTCGAGGCCACGTATGTGAAACATGCTGCATTAGACGTAACAATGGGAAAAATAACACATACGTCGTGCGCCCATGTCTCCGCAAACTGTCGTATACACACGTAAACACCGGCTAAATTTTCAAGGCAACAAATGCCACAATATTTAGCACATTTGAAATACGTAAAAGGAGATTTAGAACACACTTGCTTTGCACGACTCTTCTGACAGTTCTCGTCTGAGACCGGTGCTGTGAACACTTGCGTATTGGCTGGCAGATGTTTTCAGGTTATTTCAGTTTGTCTTGTAATACTGCAAGAGATCCACGTACAGAATTTCCTAGCCTGGTGCGGGGAAAGTTCACAAGATTTTTTTCATATATGTTATGTCACTTCGACTATAAAATTACGTTATTTCCTCTCGCGATATAAACTAGAAAATTGCCACTACTCTCACTTTGATCTAGAAATTTTTTCTCGAGCTATCTATCTTAACAATCTACAAAACAATTTAAAAGGCATACCATGTAAATCTGAGCAAAAAATGTTACGAATGTTTTATTAGCATTTATACGATACGGTAGTGAACTAGCTGCACAAGCGAGTACTTATATGTCGTTATGGTCTCTTGGAAAACAAATTAAATTAGCGGCAAAGTGACTGTTGACTGGTCAACAGTGATTTTTTGCTGACTATATTTGTTGAAACTGCTTCCTCCAGAGTCAGTGAAAAGCCACCGTGCTAATTAATCAATACAAACTGTTTCCGATTCAAAGTGCAAAACAAAGCTTATTAATGGTAATAACTTAGTTTTCCAAAGGGCGCTTAAAGTTTGGGTAACAGCTACGAAAAGGAAGATTTCGCGATTTCAGTGAATTGCATGTTACTGCCCTATGTACACTCAAGCCCCGTCTATTTGTTCACTTCCTGTTGTTCCAGTGAATAGCAGCTAGTGGAAAATTGTCAGGCTTGAGCATATACAGGACAGTGGAATATAACACGCAGGCCGTTGAACTTGCGATTTTTTTCTTTCCTTACCAATAGAACACTGTACAAAATTTGAGGTAAAATTCCATTAGATAAGGGAAGGAAATTACATCAACATAGAAAAAATTAATGACCAAGTGTGTGGTAAAACAATCCACAGCAATTTTTTTAACAATCCCGTGTGTGAAAAGAAAATACAAAATACAACAACATTAAGAAACAAATATATGTCCGACGGTCACTCGATTTATTAAAGGTGTTTGAATATGATCCTCAAACTTGTATTTTAATTTGAAGTAAAATGTTTCTTAGCCCAGTTTTTTCCTTCGCCTACAACGTAGTCCACCGAGTAACTCCTTCGAGAAGACGGCGGGCGCGGCGCTGTGTCAGAGAAGAAGAAGAAGAAGAGAACAACATTCCAAGTGAACTGTGGTGGAAGTTTCTCTTAAGACCAGAATTTATTTAGTCTGCAGTTCCTCAGGCAGAGTACCGATATTACGCTGTAATTTGAGATACTCTACGAATGAAGATAGTGGTAGTCAAGTACGCGTGTGTACGCGAAGAGAGCTTACCAAGTATTGAAGTAAGGAATGACAGGCGCAGGAACATACACGTACGTGTGGATTACTTGGCGTTAAGAGCCCGTGTCACGTACGCTGAATTTTTCGTAATTCCTATCTGATTAAGAATATGGCAAGATTTAACAGAAAATATTTCAGTAGGGATGTACCTAATTACTTTACCTTTCGTCACGTTCATTTTATACGAAAAATTAAAGCGAAACAACGAAATAATTAAGATAATTTAAATTTTAGGATGAATATTCTCTCTCACCAAATAATAAACAGTAAATATCTCCCAGAACCGATATAAATCAATTATACGCACCTAATAGTACAATGTAATGTTTCTATAAACAAACATTGCCGGTTATTCGTTACATCCTTAATTTATTAAACGATAACGAAAATTATCAACAAAATAGATGACGCAGCCTCTTAAGGGTGCCGCATACCCGCGCGTTAGAGGCTCAGAAATGACGGAACTATATGGGCGACCTTGAAGAGCGCATCAAATGCCGCGTCGCCTTAACGAGCAAAGCGCTGAACTAGCGTACAAGCTTCCCGCCGAACGGTTTTTACTATGGGACACTAAGCGGTGACCATATAATTTTATTGGTGGAAAGTCTGCAACTAAGTGCAGTGCAGGTCGCAATCTGAGTTTCACGTACATCCGGTTAGTACATTTTGAAGTACGGAAGTCTGAAAAGGCCATTTTTAGCCATGTTGGAGAGCTTAGAAACTGTTTTTAATGAGCGTGGCGTCTTAACAATGAAGTTCTGACCTTGTCTGAAGTTTCTTTTCTTTTCGTACGTTGGCACAATGGCCACACGTGAAATATTTTTGTAGAGAAAACCTGTTTACGAACGCGCTGTAACGCATTTGAAGCGTGAAGTAGGCGGCCGCCTTAAGGCCATGGTCTTTCATTTATTTCAAACAATTGCAAATAAATGGAATATTATTTAACCAAACGCTTCGGAAAAATTTGAGACCGTGTAGAGTCATACGATACACAATTTTGCCGGAATGTTTTTAAAAATAATGTACCGTTTACTAGCAAAAAACATTTAGCTTCATTTTGGCTTATTTTGACAACAAAGTATGTAATATTTCAAAGGAAAAAATCTAAAAATCCGTTTGGTGTATCGCAACAGAAAAATTCAGATACAAACGATGATATGTAAGTGTTAAAACTGTAAGAATGGATTTTTAATATGTGTATTAGTTTGCGTTCAAAAAAAATTTTCGAAACCACTGCAAAACTAAAGAGCGAGGTCTTAAGAGGAGTCCTTCGCGGTGTCAAATTTTCACCTTTGACGCATGGGAACAACGTAGCGATAAGAGCCAGTGTCCCACGCTTGACGAGAAGCATATCACTTCTATTCGCAGCGCGCCAAACTGGCATGCAAGGTTTCCGTTGTAGTCTTTTTACTATGGGACTTGAAGCGTTGGCCCCAATATTTTATTTTTGAATAGTATGAAGTAAAGACCAACTCATGCCTCTCGTTTTGCACTTTATGAATTCAGCTAATATTTTCGGAGTTACAGCAGTCTAAAAAAAACCCGTTTTTAGCCATTTTGAGAGGCCCGAATATAATGTTTCTTACCAGCGTACAGCAATTTTGAAAAAAATAGAAGCATAGTTTCAAGTGTGTGTTCTTTTCGTAAGTAAACAGAATATGAATAACCTAAGCAGTTTCGCGTAAAAATGTATGCGCGTTACACACTGCAACGCCGTCCGTGCACCAGTCGTGGACTCCTCTTAAGAGCTACGACCAATGATTAGCCTCATATTTTAAGAAATGAAGTCATTAAGAATTATATACCATCATTATTGCCAATCACTGTTCAAAAATCATTAAAATTGTCATCCATTACATGACGACTGAATTTAAAAAAAAAAAAACATTCAATTTTGCATCATAAAATTTTACAAATGGACAAACAGATAGTCTATTTATTCTTGGTTATTTGGTGGCACTTAATCTTTTATATCACAAACAAGTGGACCGAACGCGCAGTTTTTTTATAAACGGACTTTTTTCAAGTATTTTATAGATTGTGATCAAATTAAGGGAAATATAAATATTTTTAGAGCGCAAATAACTGGAGTATGTTTGGTCCGTGGAACGACAGGTAAATATAGCTAATGCACAGTTTTTTACGTATTGATGTTGGCAGCAAACAACTGCGTACGTCTCGCGGCTTTATTTCTTACTTTTGTAACTTTGTGTTTCCTAAACAGTTGAAAATGTATTCGTCTACGGACTTCACGTCTTGCAACAACACGTACAGTACATCGAGTAATACTATAATACTGTCTTATAAATTACAGTATGCCTCAATTACGTTATTACGTACAGTCATGGACACAAAAAATGGGCCAACTCGTGAAGGTGGAAATTTTTCTAAGTCCCGCTTCGGGTATGTTCGGCAAGCAGGCCTTCGCGCGGGAGACTGATGAGCGCGAGGCGTCACACTACGGCAAGCGAAGGTTGTGGGGAAAAAGGACACAAAACGCAAACTGATATTGTGGTTAACAAATTCTTAGGGGCCTTTAGTAGAGAATAACCGTTGATGATATTTCATGTTCATAAGTAATTATGCATTTAATGAGTAGTAAAAATATTGACATTGTGCCACAAACATATTAGATTTCGGTGTATTATTAGTCAATATTATAATTTTGTAGTTTATTTGTATTAAT
>PNEQ01119762.1:15256-31140 GCA_003012365.1 Medauroidea extradentata
GGGGGGGGGGTTGTTCCTCCCCAGAGAAAATTTGGGATTTCAAGTTGTGAAATTGTGCAATTTAAGCATTTTCGTATTTATATATGCTAAATATTATACGTGCTTGTATACTGATTTTTTTTTTTTTAAAACATTTAAGCGAAGTTTTACAAAGAGACAGCAAACAATTCAGTAGCCCAACCCACGAAAATATTTCAATTTATTAAAAAATAAAACATGAACGCTGCACACTGTAATTTGAGTAATCAGACTATAAATTATGCGTAACCAAAATAATATATATTGACAACATCCTTGCGGCATACAAATTGCTACAATAGCATCGGTGCTGTTTGCAATGCAAGCTTCGTTAATAATCAAGAGTCTGTGCAATGGCTACTAAGACATGAAAATAAAAGTACGGTAAATTGTATTTCTTACAAGAGCTTCCATTAAAAGTGCATTTTAATTGTTTTGAAATCTTCACGCTTATTATGTCCATCACAAAACTACTATCATATTAATGATAAAACAATAAAGTAATGTTACACTGTTAGTTTCGTGGTATTATACATTTCACATTTATATTAAGGTTATTTAGCACTTATTATTCAGTATTACGGGATTTCATGCGTTACGTGGGCTATTTGTTGTAATGTGATAATTTGAAAATGTCGTTCAAAGTACAAATATTTTCTTGAATTTTATAGTAAGAGCGATTTTTCTACCTCGCATGTCACCTCCTGTCCCTCAGCACCATCTAATCTCCGATACTAGGACTTCTGGCGCAGATAGTACAAAGTCAACATTGAATTTTAAAAAAAATTACGGCATTCCCCTTCTTAAATGGCGTATACAGCTAAAGCTAGTCTTCCAACTTTCGTCTATTAAGTCCGTTAATCACGTGAACCACAGCCAATCAGCAGCCTCCTAAAACGTTATCCGTCCATCAAAACCATAGCAAATTTTAGCTTTTGACGACGAAGAAAGCACAGGCTTATAAAGTCCCATTTCAACACACATAGAAGGATGTAAAATATTTTAAAAATTGTTTAAATTTAAATACCGGTGTTTTCTTTGTGATTTAATTGGTTTAAACAAATTTCAGTATTTTCTATTCAGCCACTTATTGGAACGTAATTTCCTATTTGTGAACAGATTTTTTTCGCCAGCAATAACATCTAGTCTTCAGCGCTGGAGAGGAATGATATGATGTGAATATGGAGCGGCGCCGGAATGTAGGGTGAAAATCCGCCGACCAGCGGTATCATACGGCACGATTCTCACATGCGAAAGTCCGGGGACCGACCCCGCTGAGAATCGAACCCGGATCACCTAGGTGGGGAGTCGAGTACTCTAGTTACTTCGCTCACCGCGGCCTCCTATATACGATGCAATCAACAAAATAATATTGAATTTGTTTTTTTATTTGCGTAGCGATTTGATTTGTTTGAACGAGTTTGAGGCTCGCAAAACATTTTATAGCTATTTATTTACACATTTTTCGACCGATAGTATAATTTTCCTTATGTTATGCAAACGGTATATATTTTATGTTTTATTAAATTTTGAAGATTTATTTATGCACATACCCATTCTTCTGCTGAATTAGTAACTTATTTGGTAGCCTTGACAAACCAACGAAAGAACGACACGTTACTAAACCTCGTTAATTTCATACCTACATTACATAAAAATTTAATGCTGACTACAAGAATGCTTTGAAACTCCATAACCATTTCCACATACCTCCACACATTTTTTTACGCAGTGGCGTATCATACATGAAAACATTTTAAGGTTTTCTTTAATTTTGTGTAACTTACTTTGACACTACATACAAAATCTCTCTACATAAAATAAATAGCCTCATTCACACACTCATACACTCGTCAACGCACAGTCCAAACCTCTGGACCTAGGTATGTGAAGTTTTGAAAGGGACTTTCCCTTACACCGTCGACACCAACTAAGAACGTTTTTCTTCTTTTTTCAAAATTTGAAAATTATGGTAAGTCAGTGAAATGTGAAATATGTTTTTCCATGAATCTTCAATAGCGCTTAAGCCAATTGAGTGACCATCTAGTGATGATGATATATCACGAAAATGTTTTTTGCCAACATACCCTTGAAAACGCTGTAGTTTCTTGAAACATACATGATTCGGTGATATACTTTTGACATAACGTAGCTGTCTGCAGACTAATAACAGGTATGAAATATTACAATATCGGGATTCTTACTGGCTCAGTCAAATAGGGTAATAGTTCCAAGTATAAGCTAAAGTCAGTAATCTTCTGGTAACATAAACGTGTGTTGAAATCCAGCAAACAGTCAAGTTTTCTTGCGATTAACCATCATCTCTACATACTACCTGTCTTTTTTTATTTTAAAATTAAGGTGGTTAAAACTGTAAAGTATAACTCCAATAAAGTTCCGATAACTTTTAAACCTATTGTGATTTAGAATTATTTGAGGTTTCAAAATCAAGCCTACGAATATTCCTAAAAAGCAGTTCAGGACTTTTTGAAATTCAACCTCTAAGCAGTGGCGGCTCGTGGGTTGTTGCCAGGTAGGGCTGCAGTTGCCAAGAGCTGTACAGAGTTGTGCGCTGGTTGACTCTACAGCCACTGACACGCTGATGTGTAGGTGCCCCTTACTACTGAGCGGTCACAACACATCTAGTAGCTGGCAGATAGTTCAAGGTCGTTGGTCTACGGCGCGTTTATCAAGAGTGCACAGTTCCGACTATCCGCAGCCCCACCTGGCAACAACCCACGAGCTGCCACTGCCTCTAAGGACATTAAAATAATAAACATGGTTTCAAGTAAGGAGAGAGTTACCGCCAAATTTTTATTGTTTTAATAATGTTTGTTTTTGCACGATATATAGTTTGTTTTGTAGATATACATCGTGTCCATCTTATAGTAATGAAAATGTTCTTGCTTTCACAGTTTTTAAATAGTGGCATGACAAATCACAAAGTTGCATAATACGGTTTTATACAAGAAATGAAAATAAACTGACTTAAAAAAATGAATTAATTTAATCTGAAGAACAATGTCATTGGCTACGTCAAGACATGTATGAAAACCGGCATAGACATTTTTCGTATTAAAAAAGAATGACAAAATTTTGCCAATTTTTTATTTCAAATTCAGCAATTGTTTAAAGAAACAAAAAATGCAGTGCTGTTGTTTTATAAATATCTTCACGTTACCTGTGACACGGTTCTTCAGTGTGAAATTATTTCATTTCTCTAAAACCGTTTTTAAAACTTTGGGCTTGACCTGCCTTAACACAAAATCTATGAAATCTAGAAACTTTTTATTACTCTAAATGTATTCGCAGTATGTGTCTATAAAGTAAATCGTATATCGTACAAATATAAAAATTATTTAAAACTTTAACATTCTGCAGGGAGTCCGTACTCCACCCCCTTAATCGACATATCTGTTAGACGTGTGGCTATATTCAGATGATTTCTGAATAAGAATGAAACTTACGTAAATACCTAATAAACGTTTAATATTTCTTTTCAAAATTCTATGGTTTAAGTGGCGGAAAGATTTAAAATGTTACAGAAACGCCGAAAATCAGAAATGATTACGGAGAAACAATTTATTTAAAGTTGTTAGTTTTTGTCGAGCTATTGAAACGTGTACCACTTTGGCCACAGGCCTTTCTTTACACATTTGGTTTTTAACAATTCTGACGACCTTTTTTGACGTAATTGTTTGGGACACTGGTAGGAAGTTTAGGGTTCAAATTCCTTGAAACGAACGGCGACGGGGAACTGCTATGCTATTATAGACGAACATATTAGTGACAGTTGACAGAAGGGCAGGGAAAACAGAGATCCATAAGAAAAGTAACTGAACTGCGGCATCGAACAAACAGGCATGGTTATCACATTTTAAAATCCGGTTGACTGCCAGCGTAATCGAAACCAGATAACATACAATGATGTTGATAATTTTTAAAAGAATAGCGAGCGAAGCCGTGTTCGGGCAGCTGGTATACATTATAGCATATTCCTGCCCTCTGCAACACAAAGAACTACACAACATCCTTGTTGCCTAACAGTATGGTATAGATAAGCCGTTTACTGAACTTGAAAGCGAATGTCAGTATTTTAGCGAAGATGATAGTAGCTGAACTGTAACCTAGAAGGGGGAGGAAGCGTGCCTGACCCTGGTCAATATTATGAACTGATTATTAAAATATTTACAGTTCAAAAAAACCGGTCTGCAAGGGTGTCAAGTCAGGGTGTTACCAAAAAAATCCAACACTTTCAGTACGCTTAATGCACAGAATATTCACTTAAACTTTTATACTTAAACTTTTAAGTTGATAGTAGCTTAATATTGTATACGTTAAAGCCAGTATAAATATAAAATTAGATTAAACATACCTCTTTCTATACTGTATTTCTTTATCTGATTTTTATATTTTTACGTATATGCACTAATATTTACGGGAGTACAATTCATATTTTGTAACCCATTTTTAATTTTTTTAGGAGGGCGGACATTGTAGCCCTGTACCCCCCTCTTCCTCCGCCACTGAAAATGGGCGTGTCTTATCACTTTTACCCATATAAAAATATACTAAACAACTTCAGTGAACTGTACTCAAAAAACTGATATGAAAGATATCCGTTCTTGTATCCCCCTGTTCCTACGTCACTGTTTGAGAGCATTGTACGCAACAATGGTATGCCGTAGGCTATGTCAAGAAAAACACTAGTTTGTTTAACTAGCTCTTATTGCTTAAGTATCCAGATATAGTTATGGCGTGTTGTGAAGGAACATACAAATGGTATTTACGTACCAATTACTACTCCTACCAAAAGTTTAAGGGCACCATTATATTTAACTTACAAAACGTTTGGGCCTTATAATTAATCCTACGGGACCTGATAATGAATGACACGTGGATAACAGTTTCAGGCTATGATCAGAGTTTAATTTGTAAAAAAAAAAAAAATTGAGAGTTTGTTTAAACGTTATCCTTTTTTTCGTTTTTTAAAATAACATAAATGTTTTAAACTTTAATGTATTTCGGCGATGTAAAAAATAAAACAATGTTTATCCATATTTTTAAGCAAAAACATAAAACCCTAATGAATTATTATAACCATAGAATAACTCCCTAGTTTTATTATACAAAAAATAATGTAACATTTATCACTTTTAAAATAGTTATACTAGTTATGCTAGTATAATTATAACAGTATAATATTTTACTGGAATTATAATTGTACAATATTATTATGAGAACGAAAAAAAAAAGATAACTTTTGAGCAAACTGTCCTAATTTATTTATTTATTTATTTATTTATTTTATTTTTTTTTTACAAATTAAACTCTGAACATAGCCTGAAGTAGTTATCCACGTGTCATTAATAATCTGGTCCCGTAGGATTAATTATAAGGCAAATACCTTTTCTTAGTGAAATATAATGGTGTCCTTAAACTTTTGGTAGAAGCTGTAGATATTTTTAATATCACGATATCATAGAATAATATTCTGTCAACGTTAGTTTAATTGCTTGCAGTACGGAGGTTGAGAAATATTCATGTTCACGCAAATAGAATATTGGAATTTAAATGTTTGAAATTTCACTCGTTCACTAACACGTCGTTGTGTAATGTTATACAACATAGTTGACTGTAATATTTAGCAAGTTGTGCGTTCATACATTACAGTTGACAATGGTCAAATACGGGACTGCATACAGTAACGTAAGAAACAGCAACATAAAATGTTATAGTAACCTTACACTTCATGTATTGTTGCACTACGTAATAGCAATAGGTGTTAATAATCAATACTTTAATGAGTTGTCAGTCAGAACTGTCTAGTAGAGTATTACATACGCAACAAGAAAATATGAGGAAATATTATCCTTGCAGCACGTTCTTCTGACAGCTGTGCTGTGACAACATTTATTTTACGTAATACGTGGCTGCTTAGTGAGTTTTGTTGGTCGTTTCGCACATGAAAGCGACAACTGTTTCTGTCAAACGGGGTGAAAGTGACAGTTTACAACTACCTGGGCCAACAACCTACAACATTATTCTATAATCAGGATCAAGTTTATCGCTTAATATGAGCTATTTAGTGTCTGAAATACTTTGTTCTATGATTGTTTCTGAATGTTTTTACTGTAAAGAAACACTACAGTGATTGTGCTACACGTTTTGTTCGTGTTTAAGGCGACCGCCTACCTCTCGCTTCAAAAGCGTTACAGTATGTTCGTAAATTGGTTTTTTCTAAGAAAATATTCCACGTGTGCCCATTGTGCCAACATACGAAAAGAAAAAAATCTTCAGACAAGGTTGGAACTTCATTGTTAAGACGCTACTCTCATTAAAATCACTGTTTCTAAGCCATCCAACATAGCTAAAAACGGCCTTTTCAGACTTCCGTACTTCAAAGTGTACTAACCTGATGTATGTGAAACTCAGATTGCGACCTGCACTGAACTTAGTTGCAGACTTTCCACCAGTATAATTATATGGTCACTGCTTAATGTCCCATAGTAAAAACAGTTCGGCGGGAAGCTTGCACGCTAGTTCAGCGCTTTGCTTGTTGAGGCAACGCGGCATTTGATGCGCGCTTCAAGGTCGACATTACTGCTCTGCCGTTTTTGAGCCTCTCATGTGAGGGTAGGCGGCGCCCCAACCTTGAGGTTAGTGAGATGGTGTATGTGGGCTGATGCTGTCGAGGAACTTCGGTAGGTAGTGTACATTATCACCAATTTTCACCACTTTTAAATTATTTTATCCGAATTGTATTAATTTCATCTGCCTTGCGGTATCTTTGTGTCAAGACTTGAACGTTGCACAGCCTTTAAAGGTAATTGCGCCCAGAACCTCCCGAACAATAGATCGGAGCTACAAACAACCCTGCCACGTAACGTCGAAATTATTCATGAAAACTAATTAAAAAATAACATATTAATTTCCTAGTCTCAAAGAGGTTATGCAACAACACGTTTCGATAGAAATGCATAATGAAACTCCTATATAATTTACTCCTCGCTGAATCGGATCGTCTACCTCGAAAGTTTGCAAACTAAATTTCTTAAAAATTATGTTATATTATAAAATAAATATCTTGCATTAACTGTCTTAGGTATTTACGTGAGCATCATTCTGACGCAAACAACATCTCAATATATTTACTGGTTATGATAAGTATCATCGGCTGATATAAAGCAAATTTCATGCCTTTTCACCCCTTTAGGTGTCAAATTTCGAAAAATTTAACTTTACGTCTTAAATATTTGTACAAGTATCCAAGTAAAGTGAAAATCACGACGGTAGCCAGTTCAGTAAAAGCAAAATCTATGATTAATTAAAAATTACGCTTCACCCCTGCACAGTACTAAGAATTCAAACTTTGAAAAATCTTACAACCTATTTGCGGCCATTTATTGTATCATCATCCTGAAGCAAAAATATAGTAAATATCTCGGTGGATTCCATATGCATCGAGGATTTATCTAAAACATATTCCAGTCTTTTCACCTTTTAAGAGACTGAATTTCGAAAAACCCTTGAATCACATTTTATACGTTTTTACTGGTATCTCTTAGACTTGAAAAACAAGACACTAGCCCGCTGGGCTCAAGATATACCGACGTTCATTGAAAACACATTTAATCACTTTTAACCCCTTTTCACTTCCTTAGGTGTTGAATTTTAAAAATTTGTGAAATTTCTTTTCAGGTATTTGAGTAAGCATCAATCTTAAACAAAAAATCACGTCGATATATAAATATGAATGGGGTCGATATTTCAATTGTGAATTCAAAATATATACATTACCCTTTTTAACCTCTTTGGGATTGAATTCGGTAAATACACTTAAATTGTATTTACGATATTTACATAAGCGTCAATCTAAAGCAAAGAGCACTTCGTTGTCTCAATTGGTTCGCTAGATATGGAGGAATCCTCGAAAACACATTTCACGTATTTTCACCCCCTCAGTTAAAGAATTTCGAAACGTCTTGGAGTCGTGTCATATTAATTTGTATACGTAACCAGTGAAGTAAAAACCACGATGACAGCCAATTGTGTTTCAGTGATACAGACAATTCATAAAAAACACATTTTGCCCCATTTTACTGATTGGGGGTCGAATTTAAAAAAATCCTAAAACGTATTTTGGGTATTTACTTAAGCAACATTTGAAAGGGAAAACCAACTCTCTATCTCGATTTATTCGATAGATATCGTTAATTAATCGAAAACACATTTAAGGTCTTTTCACCCCCTTAAATGTTGAATTAAAAAAAACCTTCAATTGGCTAATTTACATTTTATGTACGTCATATAAAAGTAAAAATCACGAAGATAGATCGTCGCGTTCGAGATCTATCGACGTTTCTTCGGAAATACATTTCACCCCTTTCCCCCCCCCCCCTTGGCAGGGGCGTCATTTATGTGTGCAGAGGGAGCGCAGGCCCCTTCCCCCCTGGATTTAGAATTTTATGTGTATAATAAATATTTTTAAATTTTTTATTTAAGTAACGGTAACTTAAGCACATAAAACTGAAGTATTTTTATTAAAGTTTTTAAGTAATACATGTTTAATTAATAAAAAAGATGCAACATGATACTGTCGCCGAAAAAAATATTGCCCCCCCCCCCCAAGAAATACCTGAAATGACGCCCCTGCCCCTTGGAGGTCGAATTACGAAAAATCCCGTCTTAGTGCTCGCCTACGATCTTAGGGAAACCCCCACAAAAAATGTTCACGATTCTTGGTCCTGTGGTTTGGGTTGCAGTTTGATATTTCAGTCAGTCAGTGTTCTCTTTTATGTATAGAGATATGTAGGCAAGTAGTCAGACCATAACGTCACCGCGAATGCCAATTAAATATTACCGTACTGTTAAAATATGGCATTTGTTTCAACCCGCAGTGTGAGAATGAGAATACGCGTGCATTGAATATTAACATTTTGATACAGTATAGGTAACGGTTATTATCTGGTTATTTGTAAATGTGCGCACTTTCGTAACTTCATTACTATGTTTTACAATTACGTTTTTTTATCTTCATGTTTGAATAATATAAATTGACATGTGTCACTTTTGCATTTACTAAATGATTTGTGCGCCGCACTGGTTCAGCCAATATACAGTGTCTGGTCGCTGGAGGAAGGTGTGAACGGGTGAAGCTCCAATCCTACAACACAACCTGTGCCTAGCGCAGTTCCAGCTCACCGCTATTCGTTGTTCTGCAGGTTGCCTAGATGCCAGGCTCCCGCTTGCACACAGCCGATGATTGCCGAAGTGGACTTAGATTATTTCAGTGGCCCAATTTTTGTGTCCATGACTGTACATAAAGCAAACGTTAAGCTTTCCCGTTGTAATTAATTTGATCGTTAAGTAAGATGCGTTGCGCTGTGTTGTGTTATGATGCGACTGACTACGAAAAGGCAGACTTGCCTTTTTACAACTGAGCGATAATATGATTGCGCTGCATGCAGTTTACTTTAGCTGGTGAAATATCGCACAGAATTGCAAATTAAATAACGGTATATTTAACGAAATAAGAATAATAAACGCTTGGTTTGTAATTGCAATTAATGGACGTAGTCTTTCAAAACGTACAGCAACCAAAAGTCAGCATTAGCAATGAGTTACACGCATGCATATGTTTCCAAAAATAAACAAAATGGTTTCATTATTGTTCTTCGTCGCGTGATATCGTCAATCAAAAGGCCAGAATTTCGTGCAACCCACTCCTCGCCGACACCACACGAGAGAATGCTGATTTATTCTTACAGTTTACAGAAACACATAACATCGCAACAGTGAACAACCAGCCTAATGGATTGACGTATTCACATTTATGAAACATGGTGTAAGTATACGTAAAAATCCACTTTCTAGAATGTATAAATAGTGGCACATTCTCCCGTGCACAAATAACTAGATTCCACTGTAAAAATTATGGTAATTTTACTCATTAAGTATACCTATGGGAATATCCCCCAACCTTGTACGGGAAGCCTGGTTTTCCGAACATGTATGGGAATTTCCACATGGTGTATTCGTAACAAAATTGACACGGAAATTTCACTCGTGAGTTACGTAAAATTTCAACAGAGGGCCTGCGCTAATATGCAATGAAAAATTACATTGTCATTTGTATGACTTTCCTTTACATGTACGGATTGATTTTCCCTTGCACGTAGAGTAAATTTACCTCAAATTTGTACAGTGCTTCTTCATTTTATATTGTAAACTTGACATATTTCAGTTAATAGTAAACATCACTCGTAAAATTTCGAATACAGTACTTCAAAAATTCTTAAAATTAAAACATCATTAACGGATGATAATCTTACGGCAAAAAATAAGGACAGGGACAACCCTTTACATCACCGAAGTTTAACTCGAATTTCTTTTTACAGATAAGAGAAATATTTATTTGGACTATAGGATGCAGAGACAGGAAATAAACACAAACACGTATTCCAGACTCCCAGAATTAGTTGTAAATAAAGTTTGTCAAGTATATCGCAACGACCAAAGCCTATGCACACTGAAGTCGAGAATATTGCAAAGTAACTTTGAACGTAATGTACCGTTACGGGATTTTCAGCAACGAAATTTGAAATTTTATCTGGACTGTTTTTCGTATCCCGCGGACTTTCTACGGAAAGTAATAAAAGTGTGCGGTAATTAGGGACCCGGGAGGGAAAGGGTACGTGTAAGTGGTGAAAAATGCAAAGAAGGTAGAGGACAATATAAACAAAAGCACCCGGGCTTCCTTGGAGGACGAAGAGCAGGCGCAAGGGAGGAAGAAATAACAGCAGCAAAAGGCTCGGGCGAACGGAAAATTAATGAAGCAGAAACATAAACAAAATTACACCGGCTAGAGACGAGGGAATACGACAAGGAAAGGAGGCGAGAAATGAAATTTTCGCCAGGGGTAGCACGGTGAAGTTTCGCGAAGAGGAAAATAAGGCAAAGGGGAGTGCATTTTAGAATCTTTGGCCCGGAGTTTCGTATTTATGGGCTGCTCGTTTATTTCTCTCCTCTGCGTGGTGTAGCGACCTCCGCAGCTTTCTAACTGTCAGTTCCTGCTGTGAGTATCATTGCTCTTCGTTCTTAATAGTTCCTTCATAGTTAACCTCGCTGTTTTCCTGAGTCTTCGGCTTAATGTCTTAGTCACGCAGCTACTTACAGCCATGTGTGACTACATCACTGCCTCATATCTGCGGACAGGAAATATTCCCATATTCACTAACCTGTACCTTACTTCGCATACGTATGTATACTATAGAATACATACACTGATCGAGTGGGGAAAAAACAATTTTTTTTATTTGTTATGATATAGTGTTAATTTTATATACGGTGCTTAGGAGTACATTTTCCTCTTACGAAAAATAATTAGCTCAGGCAGTTTTCCATAATGGCGTTCAATGTCAATATTGTCATATTTTTACTTCATATAAAACTTGAAAACCAATAAACGTAATGAAATTGAAAAAAAAGCACGTCATCAAAACAACATACTTCGATCTAATTGGTTAATTTTTGTTACTTTTAGCATTTTTTAAATACAAAAATATTTTATATGGGTTTATATATACTTCAAACCGTAGACCGTGACACGTAGTTTTGACGTGGATTTTTTTCAATTTCATTATGTTTACTGGTTCTCAAGTTTTGTATGAAGTAAAAATATACAAATCTTGACCTTTAAATGACATTATGGGAAAACTTACTGAGCCAATTTTTTTCTTAAGAGGAAAATGTACTCTCAAGTAGTGCTACGAAACTAACCCTATTTTATACAAATATTTTTTTTCTTTTTCCCCACTTGACCGCCCTTAAAGTCCTTCAGGAAGGGTTTCATACCTAATTAGTGAACAAGTAGTAAGAGACTCATTTGTACAATTCTTTGAATTAATACATATATAATAAAGAATCAGTACATTTTTCTTGAATGCTAATATTTCCGTTCCATACACTCTAATTATTTCAAGTGCGTCAACAAACAAATGAAGGGCATGGGGAGAGACAATGGTAACCCACAATGTATCACAACTGAGTTATGCACATGTAAAGATAGGTACAATTTGACTAAGAAATTTAATTAAAATCACAATTCTTTAAAATTTATGATTTAGTTACTGTAGTGTACAACCAATGAAAAATAAGCAACTACACAATAATAAAATAATATTTTTCACTATTTTATTGGTGTAATTAGCTACGAAAGCGTGGCCTGCAATAGAATCATTTGTGCACAGCGCTGTCATTTGTGGTTATATTGCTTAATCTCTTATATCGTAGTGTACAACATGAGTTTAATATTGCGTTCCAGCATAAAACTCAAAACATTTTAAAATTGTGGGTTACCATTGTATTTCCCCATACCCTTCAAATGTAAGGTTTGCACCTATGTCTGTATCGGTATGAAGCCGGCTCAAATTTTGATATCAGTTAACGAGTGTTGCTGGCTGTATTCAGCAGAAGTAAGTTTTTCCGAATCCATAGTTAACTGTCTCGGTGACATATAACATCTAACGAGATAAACTGATTTATTAGACAATGGTTTTCTGTTTAGTAGACCCCTACCAACGAGCTATATAGTTAACATAGAGAGGTGGAAACGCTTCCAAAGTGAAGCCCAATTGAACAGCTGTTTTGACCCAAGAAAACATGGCGAACAGCAGCGTGGCCAACATTATGTTGAGAATTCTGTCATATGTTCGCAAAAAATCTGTTACTTTATAGCTCCACTATATTCCTGCTAAACACAGGAAAAAATGGCAATAATTATTGTAATATATTATACTGTAATAATGTTTAAATTAGCATAATCGCTCTCGTCTCTTGACCGGATATAAGATTCCGCCATTTTATCTAGGGTCAAAAAATACCACGTTCAATTGGGCTTCACCTCAGAGCCTTGGAGATTGCTGTTTCCGCCCCTCTATGTTTACTATATAGCTCGTTGACCCCTGCATTTCAAACTACAAGTCATATTTCTGTGCACTTTTTAAAGTGTGTATCACTACAAACATTCTTAATTATAAATCTTTATAGGCCTATATAATACAGAAAGAATGCTATATCAGTCGACATAAAAATATAATCCTTAAAGGTCTTATTCGATTATCGATTCTGGATTGCAAACAAGAATATTTTTCTGTACTCTTCATAAAAGTTAACACTCGGAAATCAAGCATCTACCACGTTTACGTATGAATATGAAGAAACATAAATAACGTTATAGAACTGGCAAATAATTTAGAAGGCTTAAGACTACAAACGCAACAAAATCTATCTTGATGATGTAATAAACTATGCGTTTTAGTTGGCATAACTATACTGTCTGATAAACATAATTTTTCTGATAAAAATATATTTGCGCAACTAAACTGTACAGTAGAAATGTATAATTTTGATTGTGTTACAACTTTTATTTAATTTTCCCTTGCATTATTCAGTTAACATAACAGTCTACAGTAATTTTCAACGCCATTTTTTTTTATATTTGTACTAGATATTCTTTCCCGAATCGTAGACATAGATGGTGACTAAGTTTTGATCATATGAATTTTTTTAATATCTTACAATTTTTGCGTAATGACTCGTAAACGTCAGAATTTGCAGTTTACAGTTTTATGTACACCACTAAAACCAACTTACATACCAACCTGAAAAAAATGTACAGTGAATAACGATGTCATAGGTTATAAGGTCTTCTGTATAAAAACAAAAATAAAACATTATTGTGTTAAAAAATTTGCTGAACTTTAAAATTAAAATTAAAAAATTCAAGAAATTGTAGAAATACAAAAAAAATTTATTTTATGTTTTTATATAGACGAACGTGTAGCCTACCACATCGTTACTCACTGTAATTTTTTTTTTTTTTTTCAGTTTGGTATGGCAGGTGATTTTAGTGGCGTACATAAATCCGTAAAATGCAAATTTTGAAGTTCACGAGTCATTACGCACAAACAACGAGAGATAGGAAAATTTCATGACAACAAAAAATAGTAACAATTTATGTCCAAAAAAATATGTAGTACAAATATAAAAATAAAAATATGACGATGGAAATTGCTAAAGTCGTGCTCTTAAGGGTGTTCAAGTGCCCTTAAGGGTGTTCAAGTGCGATAAAAACATAATTTTATATTTTTGTAAATCATTGTAAAATTTTTAAGCGATACTTTTGAGTACATTTTACTCTTACGAAACAATTTAGCTCTCATAGTTGTTTCATAACGGGGCATCAAAGTCAACATTTGCTAGTTACGCTGCCATGCAAATAGTGAAAACCAACTGACCTACAAAATAATTCACTGTGAACTTACATCACATGAGCTATGCAATAAAACATAAAAAAAAACCACAACGTAGTAATTAAATTTTAAAAAATCGCAAAATTACAGAAAAATTTTGTAAATTCAGCATTTTTTTAAAATACAAAAACAGTTCGCGGGATTTTTCCTGTTTTTTTACGTAGCCCATAGTATGTCATTTTAATGTTAATTATTTGACGTACGTAAGTCTATTGGTTATCACTATTTGCATGGCAACAGAACATGCAAATTTTGACTCTGACACACCATTATAAGAAAACCACGCCAGCTAAAACTGTTTCGTAAGAAGAAACTGCATTCAAAAGTACCGCCTACAAAAATAACATTATTTCATATATGCAAATATAAAATTATGACTTTATTGCACTTGAACACCCTTAACGTAGGAGTAGAGTGGTTTCCTTTGGAGAACTGCATCTAGTGTACTTACCATGTGCATAGTTCGATGAAAACTTTACCTAATCTGTAAATTAAATGTCAAAAATGTGCAATTTAGATTGCATATGAAGGAGGGATGTGTATAACTTGTAAATATGAAACCAGTATTAAGATTATCGTATGAAAATTATTGATATTTTCTTACGTACAAACATATAAATTATTGTGTCGGATAAGCACGAAAAAGTTTCTCGCACAACGTTGTTCCTGAAGCATCCGTAATGAAAACACGCATTTTACGAATTTCTCTAATTTTTTAAATCACGTTAAAAATATAATTAAAAGAACATTTGCAATGTTACAAATTATAAATATATATCTTTCATACGAAAATTTAAACGGTAACTTTCTGACAATTTGTATTGTTTCGAACGGTTTTTAACGATCTCTGCATATTGCGCAGTCAAGTGCAGTGTACAAGTGGCAGCTTCTGTCTCAAAGTTTACGGAAAACAAGCATTACAATACTGACAACATTACTTGCGCCGATTACCTGGCGCTGTTATGCGCGTCGGAGGCTAAGTGACGAAGCAATGAGGGTGACATCGAATCGAGAACATAGTGTCCCACTTCCTTTACAAATAGGCCACTGAAATTTCGCGCAGTATTTTAATCGTGACTATGGAGCAATGGGACTTAAACCAGCGACCCTATAATTTTATAACTGGAAAATCTGCAGAAGAACTAAAGCAGAATAAAAACGCATAATTCAAACCCCCTTACGGCAATATTCAGCAGTCAGGTAGATAGGTCTGTTAATATAGTTGTCACAATGATTGTGTTTTCCGTGGGACGGCCGTAAAGTTCTCTGGACGCAAAATGGCACGTATCTTGCATCGCGTTGCCAGGGTGAGAGGTTGGCTCTTTTCCCAATGAAGCTTTGCCATCCGTTAGGCCACAGACTAAATAGTAATACAGACGTGAAATGACGTGGCGGCTCGTTTGATATAGGCGAACTTGGCCGCTTATTGGCTGCCCGAGGCTGTAGACTCCAGCCCCGTTTCTGTTTGGCTCCTGCATGTTACTACAGGTTTCCTATTGGCCTGGCTGCCGACTAGCAGAGCAGCTGCCTCACGCTGATTGGCAGTAGGTG
>PNEQ01119764.1:0-19782 GCA_003012365.1 Medauroidea extradentata
ACGTAAGTGGACCGGACCTCACACTGTTCTCAGGCCGGCTGGTAACACATGCTTCATCATCAGGGTAGGAAGACACACAAAGAAAGTCCACCGGGATGACCTACGTTTAGCGGAAGTCCGGCAATGTGAGCAGCGCGCTGATGAGGTGCCAGAACCGGGAAACACCCCGCCAGCACAGTCACCCACGTCCACTCATATCAAACAGACATCAGCAACCCACTCGGCGAATGGGGAACCACTATCACGAAAGTGTTCAGCAACAGATAACCATGGCCCCTTAGAGGAACAGGCAGGGGCAAACACACCCGACGTACCCGTTTTCTTGTCCTTGGATCCGCCACTATCTTCGACAACGGAGGAGACTAGTGCAGTTGAACAATCTGACGAGGGGGTCAGAAACAGACAGGATCAGCCAACTGACCCAGGGAATGTTCAAAGCCTAGAGAAGCCCACTACTGTCACCGACGGTGACCCTCAGACAGAAGTGGAAGAGCCAGAGGTGGGACATGCAGATCCCCCCAAAGCTAGCGTGGCTGAAAACCCACCTACCTTGGCCCTCCGAAGGCTACACGACAGCGTGGTCAGCAAGGCGGACAGGGAGAACAGCGACGACAGCATCTCCGGGACGCCACCCCGTCGCACACAGCGGCAGCGACGACAAGCACGCACTACCTGCACTGGCTGTGAGGCAGTGAAGCCGGCGTGTCTACCCTCTGTTTTGCGGTCCCGCAGGAGAAACAGATGGGTCCCTCAGCTCCCTGACACGGTTCCGGATGGAGGGGCATCCAGCTCCCCCGCAGCTACGGGCGGTGAGGCACCGACGCGGTCAGCTGACCGGTCAGGTCGTCTACCCACACACCACCAGGTTGCAGCAGGTGCCACCCTGGCATGCGACCACAGCGGGCACTCCACGAGTGACGTCCACAGCGAGCCAGCAGCACAGCGGAGTCAACGTCGGCAATGCCGTCCCAGGGCGGCTAACCCGGCAGCAACATCCAGGATGGGTGCATATCATCTCCGGGCTCGTGAGCAGCTCAGAGCCCCGAATCGCTGGTACCACTAGCGGCCAAACGGTCGCCTGAGTGGAGGGCGGATGACGTGTGCCGCGGACGCCCATTTGTCCGCTGGGCTACAGTGGCTCAGACGGCCGTAGACACGTGACCGCCTCCTTCACCACAGACGCTCCATCAGCCAGGCTTCACGTCTCTGGGGACGTAAATGCCCTGCCCCGTGCCTATGGAGCTTCACCACCAGCCTCAAGGTAGCAATTTCCAGCTACGATTTTGAATGCCTGGCCAGCCATCATCTTCGTAGTAGGTGTTAATTTAATGGGAATTGCAGGGCAAGTTGTGGTAATGTTTGTGACGTGCGGGCTTAACGCGCCGCTACATAATTACGTGACAAAGTGGTGAACACGAAAACTGATCCATGCTAAATTCAGGCAAACTGATATCATTTGTAGACTCTACAGATTTTCTAGAGACCTACAGACATCATGAGAATAAACGTTCTTCTTTTTAATTTTTCTATGAGTGAGTGATGTTCTTGATTAGGCCAGTAGGACGCTATGCCAAAAGCCCACCAAAATCGTCATCGTATTATTTTGTTACGTCTTACAAAATAATACTTAAGTAGACTTTCAGTCACATTTACAATGTCTACAGTTTAATTACTTTTTCAAATATTGCTTTTCTATTATTCGTTATTGCTTTCCTGTGTATTGTTGCGTTTGTAAGTGTATTTCTGAACACGGCCTATACAGACTGGCCGTTATTATCTAAGGGCAGACGAGTATTAATAATTGTTTTTGTAATTTTGGATGATATTCTGTAATGAATTTTACTTTAGTTTAGCTTGTAAGAGCTTAACCACCAAGTCTGGCGGGAACGCGGGCTACCGTGTCCTCCCTCCAGATGCCATGTCAGTCTTCGCCTGATCACCGGAGCGTTAAGTCGCGCGTGGAGGACGTTCCCGTCTCCCTGAGGCCCAGTCTGTTAGGATTGAGTCATTTTAGTTTTCAATAGCATATCAGTAACGTACCGGAACCTTTTCTTTTTCTGCATGGCCTCAGGGCTTGACACGCGGTCGGGGAGAGCTCTTTCAGCACCCGTTTAAGGATTTCACGTAATTTTTCCATTGTTGGCCTCGCGCCACTTTCACCGCTTACGAGTACTACGGGCGAGAACAGTAGCGTGGTACATGGTGGTCAGCTTTAAGACGAGTGACCACAATAAACCGTACCTTAAGAGTCATCTGTATCTCCAACATTCATTTCAGTAGTGGTAGTGGATGTCTCTCAACAGCACACGCCGAGGACGCTGCAGCAGCTTCGAGGGACGACGCTACTCTCTACACACGCCGTTAGAGTCAGGACAGGAAGGCCCATGGTCGCCGACCCACTCACCCACACCAACTGGTAAAAGCCGGGCAACTTTATACTGTGACATCCCACCTTACACGACGCAGAGGCTTCAGCACCTTACACTGAAAAAGTTCGACTGTCACGTGATTGCCCGCAAAAAGTTCGTATTGTTTATGCCCTAACAACTGGAACACGCCACACTTTCAGTGCAAAACATTTGTGACAACAAATCATTTTCAACATAAAATAATTCATACCCAGACATTATTAAAAAGTGAAAATAAAAGTCTGCGACATTTGCTAAGTTATTCTAGGCCTTATTCATAGTCGTGAGATAGTTCCGAGATGATCCTGAGATCATCTTGTGCCAGTTAGTCCAGGGTTGGTCCTGACTTAGTCCGGACCAAGTGTTACCTTATTCATAAACGCCAACTAATGCCGGAGTAGAGATAGTCGCGGGATCAGCCTTGTACACTGTTGCCACATGCTTCGCGCATGCGCACGTCACATTTTAACACACAGGCAAGCATTCGCTACTAAAAATTATTTGAATTACGATTACGTTTACCCCGAAATATTGTTTCAGTTATGTCATATAACGAATATATTGTGCGATGTTAGTACATTTTGTATCAATAAGCCACTTTATTAAGATGTGCTGAAAATAAAAAAATTAAGTTAGTTTTTTTACAGATACCACTATTAATGTGGCTGTTGTAGAGCAGTGTAAACGCTTTCGCTTTCTAACTTAGAGTCGTGAGATCGAAGTTTTCGTGAAACACTTTTTTATTAAATTTCTTAAACTACTAAATAAATGGTCACAGGATACCTTTGGATTACTGTGCCAGTCCCCTACCGCTGAGCTACCGACACTTTTAAATGCAAGTGGATAATTAATATATACAAATACAAGATGATAGTAAATATATACTATGCAAATCGTATATTAAGGTTTCATATTGCTAATAGCAATAATTCCCATCTTATTAGACTTGATAAAATATTATTGCTGTACGTAATTGTCTTTTACGCTACAATAAACACGCAATGCGAGATTTTTTGCTCACAAAGTTTGAATTGGACCGTTTTAAATTAAGTAACTAATGCTTATTACTAAATAAATTATTAGTGTAGACGTATGATAAGTTTTTAGTGTAAAATATCCGTTATATTCCATAAGCTGCGTATATAAAACAGACGTCGTCTTATATTGTAATGGTCCGCCATGTTAATTTTCGACTTAGCCTATCGTTAAACCTACCCTTGGTCCGGACTAAAAGTTAGACCGGACTAACGCACGATGATCCTCGGACTAACGTTAGTCCGCGTCTATGAATAAGACAAAAATTAGCCCGACGATAATCCCGCACTAGTCCTGGTCAAAAACGACTATGAATAAGCCCCTCTTTCATCAGTCCTTTTTTGGCCAAGCACTGAAAGTAGTTTAGTACTCACGAACCACTCGTCGTTACTAACCTTATCGACAGTGTAATAACAAACATTATTATCAAGATAACAACTGTATTTTAGCTATTTGTAGACAGTATTATATTATTTAAATGTCGGAGTGCCAATTCACTGCAGAAATAACACCATAATAATGATTTACGTATTGTTTACATGTCACAGGTCGTCGCCATTTTTGCACTCGGACAATCGCACTGTCTCTAGAGCGAGTGCAACGAAACTTACCCGCGGTGCACACCCAGCGAGTGCAAGTCACCATTGGAACACGAAAAATGATTGCACTCGGCGAGTGCGGGTGGGGTCTGGAACACGCGGCACTAGCCCAATGCGCACAGAGTTCAGTCGAGTGCAGTCATTGGAATATGCTATTTGTTAAGCCCGTGTGCCACGATGGAATGACCTGTACAAGATCTTGCTCAAGCTCTTGTTTCCTAGCCTCCATGGAAGCAGCTGTGGAAGGTTCTATGGAATAAAACTGTGTCACGATCATGGCCTTAGAAGTTCAGGGGGTCTATTCACTAACTTTCTGTAGTTTAGGTCAGTAGCTTTCCAGGACCTAAATTGTTAACAACACCGTCGTATATTTGGTATTCAGTACGGACTGTTGTTAACAGATTCAATTGACTTCGAAGCTAAGGTCAAACGAATTGTCAACACAGCGACACAGCCATCTAGACTACCTATTTTCTTCACAATTCGTACAATGAAACAAGGAGGCCGTGAAAAGAATTTGTTGATAAACATATTAAAATAAAATATTTTCTAACTTCGTGGGCGTGGCGAATTGTGTTGTGTGTGTATAAAGTTGAATTTGTATTAATTATTTTCGTCTTCCAGCAAATGCATCCTGAATTTGACAACAGCAAATATGTGTAGCTGTTTTTATGATGAATTTATACAATGTGGAAATACTAATGTAATTATGGGGCAATAATTTATGTAGTGCTGGCTAGAAGTGACAGTCTACCGAATATTAAATGCTCGTACACAAATATTAGTATTAAGGATGTAAATTGTATTTAAATGCTCGTCTGCAAATAAGAGTGTTAAGGATGTAAATTGTATTATTCAGGTTTTAAAAGCAAGTACATCTTCGTGATAGTGTAAAAGCATGTTGACTTGGAATACACAAGGAGCTGTCTGCTGAACTGTATTCTAAAAGGTAAGTTGTGTACTTGTTTTACTTTAGTGATCCTTAACGACTTTTCAGAAGTAAAATTTTTATTATGTGGTAATTTTTGTGGATTCTACATTAGGCTAAAGTTGTTTGGCTTAGTCATTTCTCAAATATAAATAGAATAATTGATGTGCTATGGAGAAATATTTCAATTAGGTCCTGTAATAGGTAATACATAATAATTGCAAAAATACATTTTCTTATATTCGAGGAGTGGATTAAAACAACCCACCAGTAGATAACATTAGGCTACTAAAAACTGAAGATCTCTGGAGTAAATAATTATAACACATAAGACAGCCTGTGTAAAAATATTATATCTGTAAATTTAAAAGAAATACTTATTTACAAAATGTGTAGGTACTTTACTTTAAACTGCATAATAGATGACGAATTTATGTAACAATTTTGTCCAACTTGGACATACTTTATTTCAGCTAAGCTGATAACTACAGAAATGATGGTTATCATTATTTACTCCCAAGGTCTTTCATTAGTAAATTT
Organism: Medauroidea extradentata; assembly: GCA_003012365.1. Taxonomy (NCBI): domain Eukaryota; kingdom Metazoa; phylum Arthropoda; class Insecta; order Phasmatodea; family Phasmatidae; genus Medauroidea; species Medauroidea extradentata. The sequence continues at coordinate 5,511 of PNEQ01119764.1, forward strand.
AAGGATATGACATACATAAAAGTGAAACAATCTGTAGAAAAAATATTTAAGGTTTATTTTTTAAAAAAATTTTTTGACTTACCAATTTCCTTGAGCAGAGCTCAAGTTAGGGATCTTGTGATTAGCGCTCATAGAAATATGCAGATGTGAGCAGTTTATAACAATAATAAAAAACATTAAGTTAGCATAAATTATGTGTAAGAAAGAAAACAATTCACATTAGTAGTACTTGTGCATAGTAAAGTTATAGGTCGCCTATGTAACCAGCAAACAAGCAAGTGTAGGCAACCATACAAACAACAGTAAGAGAATACATCAACTTGTGTAATGATTATGCTCACACTTACGGTTTCAATCTACCACTCCTCTATTTTTTTTAAAGAACACCCAATTGTAAATTGCACAATTATGTCACAAGATTTTAAAGCTATTACATAATACAGAAGATTATTCACTCAGTCTCCAGTATCACATAGCAGATAGGATATAAAGACTGAATTTATCAATAAATTCAGTAAATAATAATAAATTTCTTCCAATTGCACAACTGCCTGGTGGCAAGTTTCAACCACTTCCCCAAATACTTCTCAAACTCCTCCTAAACTTTTCAGCCACCTTCACCTTCACCAATTCTTCCAAAAATAAATTCCACTCTTGCATTGAATGTTTTTGCCAGCCAGCAAGAAGGGTTAAGGTGTGAGTGGGGAATGCTGGGACAGTTTGGAGACTATGAAGGTAATTTCAGACTGCCAAAGATGATAAGAGACATGCTGGAACACTGTGGATGACAGGAGAATAGTGGAAAGACTGGTAACATGTATAGGATAGTGATTGGCGAAGAGAGTAGATGTGCACTAAGTGAACATCTTTAAAAGGGTATCTATAAATGTAAAGGAAACAACAGTAGAAAATTATAGCGGGTCTGGTTGAGAATGGAGTGGGGGCGACAATCGATGCTGGTACAGACTCCAGGGAGTGGAATTTGTTGCAAGAGGAGGTGGTATCGTTCCGGGAACCAGACAATTTAGAAAGGGTGGTGGAAAGGTCATGGCTATGCTTGCCACTGGGCGGTAGACCAGTTGCAAAAATTTTTATTATAATTATTTTTTGATTATTTAAATAATATTCCAAGCATAGGCCTAACTGGTTTTGTACACACTTAAAAACTGTTGTGGAAGTGTTTCGCCACCAATAGTTAGCTCTTTGCACTGTATTTTAAACATGACCTTTTCTGACAGTATTTATTAAAATTTTTTTTAATATTCTGGAATCTGAATCTTTTGGTGCACCTCAGGATTTTCCCTCACATTAAGAAAGCTGTATTCTTCATGCAGATGACATGTAGACATCCCAACACTTCTACATCACTAATAAATGATATGTTAAACTATCCATCAAGAATATTTATAAGATGTTAATTAAATTTTTTTCTTGAGGAAATTTCTTATAATATGAAGCTACACCTCTCAACAATTTATTCATGTGAAGATTTAATGTTTGTAACTGGAAGGGGTTGATATGTTCATATGATTTCATCAGTTGAATTGTAATTTAACGCATTCAAAACTAATTATGTATGTGAATGATCTATCTTTTTCAGGAAAATAATTTCCAGAATATTTGAACCACCCTCACAAGATACCGGACCTACCATTTGGTTTACAACATATGAGAGAGAATATTCTTTCAGCACAGAGATACAAGAGTATGTTCACCAGAGACTCATACTACAGCTGTAAAAACTGAATTACTACTTATTCAAGATGACGTGTGATCAGTCTTCGTGGAGTTGAAACACAGTGTAGCAGATGTGCCGCTTCGGAAATGTGTTTGGTCTGATTTTGTGAAGTTGGGAAATACTGGGTTGTTATATTTTTTGTTAAAGTGTGTGTCTCCAAAACCAAATCCAGGCCCCGCTGTGATGGTAGTTGCTGAGTTCTGACCAAATTCAAATATGCACAAGCATTATCAAAATCATTGTAAGCAAAATTTTATGTAGGCCTAATAATCCAGTATGTTAGAAGAGCGTTGTTGTCTGAAATATTTATTTTAACTAACTTGTTTTGGTAAATGCCGCAAAGTGAAAAACTTTAATTTGATTAATATAGGAAGCAGTAATTATTACTTTTTATTTGTAAACTGTGATATTACTGATATAGGTGTATAACCAATGATTTTGTTAAACATGTATGTGTGTAATACAAAATGTGTAACAAAAATTTATCTTGCAGTTACATATCCCAAAATGGTAATCTTTATGTGACCTAGATGGATAGGTGTAACTGGTATAGCCTCTACACATTTCATAGGTGTACATAAACGTAAGTGGTTGGCGATACAGTGAGCTCTTCTGAAGACCATCGTGTCTAGAACAATATTGAGCAAATATTTGTGACTTAAGAAGTAAACTTTTGAGTATCTATGAAACAATAAATACACTTTGGTTGTTATTTAGGGTGGTTTTTTATATATTAAAAACTAGCAGGGAACTATAAATCATTGTATCTAAATGAAAAAAGTAATCATCCTGCCCCACCTGTACTTAGTAGTTGCAATGTTCAGTGAGAATAACATAACACATCATGTGGCTGTTGTTCCATCTCTGCGTCTTCCCATACTTCCAGTATTAATATAAATATTTAAGTGTTACAATTTAGTACAGCATACAAACTGATTTTTAATTTTATTGAGAAAACAATATTTTTTAATTTTATTGAAGAAAATACTGCAAGTTGTAAAAACAATGTGTTACATTAACTTTTCTTTTAACTTCATAGACAAACTTAAACTTCAGTTAAGAGTTCTTCAAAGTAGTCAGTGTGATAATGAGTAATTAATATATGGCAGAGTTATCTCATTGTTAATTACAAAATGTAGTTTTTGTAGTAGGCCCCTACTGAAGAAATTATTTTTTATCCATGTGATGATATATTTACTTATGCATGTCGAAAACCCCTCCATTAATATTAATAGCATATATGAGACAATATTGTGTTTGTATATTACAATTTTAGACAACACATCTCCAGTACTCAGCAACTCTGAATGGCTGTATCAGTTGCTTTGAACAAATTCACATCACATGTCATTATTTATTCTCAGGTTTGTCAGATGTTGTGTGTTGAACATAACAACAGTAAAGAGTGTTCTAATGATAAAAGATTCTGCCGTTGAAGATATTTCATCAATGCCCAGGGTATGCCTGACTGTCAAAACTTCAGGGAGGCATCTACTTTAAACTATATAATTGTAATATGTACAATTAGATGAAGTACTAAAGCATTCCACTGGAACCATGCATAAATCACTATGAACTGAATGAAACAGACTCACATAAAAACATTGCTGCATGAACAGAATACAAGATTAAAAACAGAGAGACTGAACTTTCTGTATTTTGCGTTAGACACATAAAAGTGTAGATGTATCCACCAAATTATGTAAATTGTAATATAGAACTCATACACATTTACTGGTAGGGTTAAAAAATAAGTTTCCCAGTGTTAAGAGGTATGTTGGGACAGTCAGTGACAAATTAGGCTTACAAATAAACAGCAGATATATTGCAAGTACATACTTGTCAGTGTTTTAAGAAACAGCATTGTTAGAATCATGAAGCTAATGATGACTGGGAATAAATTAGAATGCTAAGAATGGGTTTGAGAGTATACAATATACAGAAATTTAACAAATATAATGCTTCTCTCAAGTTTGTGGCATCTTAGTTCAGGTAATTGTTCCTTCACACACACTGAGGGTACAGTCATCTATTTTGGTAAGTGACATGCTTTGTGGCCTTAAACCACCTAAATTTAAAATTATTTTGTCTGAAACAAGTCAGTATTATCTAAAGTAAAAAATTAGGGCTGACTATTTCAGGGTTAGAGTTGTGCGCAAGTGTGGAATAAGGTACAAACACAATAAGCATTATTGTTTCATGCAGCATCATTTAAATATGTGATAAACAATAAATTACCTATAGTACTTCCTGCTGACGTTCTTTACAATTAGAGTGAAGTAATATTTTTGTAATTGTGTAGCTGGCTTAGTAGGCAGTTTTAAGCTTATATTTTCCTTCCGCCCCTTCACTCCGATGCTACCCACTTCATACTCACTTCATGTCACCCCTCACCAGCACTGACCAAAATCACTCACTTATGCTTATGCTGGTGGAGGAGTGCATTTTACCTTTGGAGTAGTTTGTGAAATATAAGGAGGCTGGAAATTTTAGTAGGGGTTTGGTGGGTTTTTTAGGAAGTAGTTTACAGAACTCAAATTACAAGTTAAATTACCTTATGATGTGTGTACAATTACCACACACTCAGCCACTAAAACTATTTACTGCAGTGTGTTTAGTATCAGTTAAATTTATAAAAAAAATTGTTCAGCAGGTAAGCTAGGTGAAACTGCAAAAATTTAATTTATTACTGTCCAGTAACAGTAGTAAGAATGTATAACATCTACTCATAATGTTTTTACAAGCTATGTTAACTAGCACTTAAAAAACTTGTACAAGACATCTCGTTCTGTACAAGCAGAGGACAGAAGCATAAATGTTTACTTTAGTTTCCTGTAACTCTACTAAACTGTCCATCAATCCAGCACACAGCATTTTATAAGATTTTCAAATAACTTAAGTAAAACTACCAAAAATGAAGAGGACTGAACAGAATGGCATGTACAATAGTACAAGATTTGTGCTTCTACAAATGACTATGTAATGTGCAAGGTTGTTGAAAAGAATAGGGGTTTGTAGGGCATAAATAAATTGGAATTGTCTAAGATAGAAAATGAAATTAAAATAAACACAAATAAAACAATGATTGTGCTATTCACTAAGGAAAGAGAGGTGGTCAGAAAGAGGTACATATTTGGGGATGAGATATGGAAGTTTGATTTAATATAAATATTTAGGAGTTGTTCAGGATTATTTGCTTTGGGGTGAGTAGGTAAAGAGAGTAACTAAACCTTAATTAAGGGTGAAGAGCACTGGCCCTGCTGGCGAGGGTTTTGAAAGGCACAGACAAAAAAGTAATGACAAGGGGTGCATGATGGTGAGACCCATTTTGCAATATGCAGCAGCCGCTGGGACTTGTACCTAGAAGACGAACTTATATTATGTCCTGTTATTACATAGCCCATATCTCTTGAGGAATATGCTTTCTGTGAGATGTAACTAAAAAATTAGATACATAAAAGAGCAGCAGCTAGGTGGGTTATAAATATGTGGAGAAGAGCTGGAGGATAAAAGGGAGAGGAAGAATAAAGACCCTCAGAAATGGTAAGAGCTTTTTTTTTTTTTGGGAGGGGGAGGTGTAGGAGCACAGTGCAAGAGAGGCGAGGAACTTGGAGCAGCTGTAAGGATGTTCAAGGTGGTGAGAGGCATGGGAGTATGGGCACAGCTGAAAAGCTAGGTAACAAGGTACACAGTGAGATCTTCAGGGGAAAAGGAGACCACGAGAGGAAACTACAGAGGTTTAGAATGAAAACTGAAGGAAAAAACCACTACGATAACAATCATAGGCTAGTACAGAAGTGTTATGGGCTGGTGGAGGGATTGAAAATGGGATTGGGCAGTGGGTTTCCTTGTCACCAGACAGCTGACTAATTTTAAAGTATAATTTTAATTGAAGATTATCAACAATCAAATTTTTTTTGCCTTGCTACCATTTGTTTCATGATATTTTCTAGATTTACAGTAGTTACTTTGCAGCAGTTTGGTCATATTGAAATGGGTAATTTTGGGATGTATGCCCACAGCCCTGTAATCAATTACATTTCTCATTATTTTTTTCCAATTTAATATAAACAATCCAGCTAACTGTTATGTTAAAAGTTGTGCAATTTTAACTACAGGATTTGGTAGACAGTTTATTTTTCTTGATTGTCTTGTGCTCTCATAAATACTAGGCCTAGGCAATACAGCACACACATTCAATCTCCAGAAATTAATTTTTCAGAATATTTTTTTCTTGAAAAGTAGGCTAACACAAAAACGATTCCAATTCAGTAGGCCATGGTAAATAGAGATACAACAGTCGTCATTGTACAAGTTAATTTTGAATGTGTTTTCATAGGCTACAACGAACCATATTGTGTGTTGACCTAAGTATGTTTACGATTTCTTATTCTATATCACATGAATAAACCATTTGGCACGAACGAACGTAAAATTAAATATATATGACCACAAATAGGCCTAGGCAAGTTTATGATTTTCGTGCATAACCTCTCACTCCTAGGCAAATATATATAAGCATTGCTTTACAACTTGGTCTGCTTATATTAAATAAGTTAGCAAAAGAAAATATGACATTAGTAGTTTCCAGAATGTAAAACATGGTATACCTATTAATAAAAATAAATAAGTTACATTCCTTTAACATAAGCTGATTGTACAAGCATATACACAGAAGCGGGAATTTATTCTCGAAACTGATTCATTTAGAGATGCTGAAAAGAATGCATTTTGCTGTCCACATATTGCTATTTCAGTGAGAGTATTTTCGCAAAAAAACATACACAATATAGGCTTGTGCCTTTATTCTCGTTTGTGAAATACTCTAACCTTCCACCATATTTACTGTTTACTTCTTCATATTTTTGTGCGAAATGAGGTCAGTAGCTTTGCTGAAAATCACCTCCTACCCAGACCTTCAGCTGAGGTTAGTAGCCTTCACATTTAGGTCAGCAAATTGTTTACTAAATAGCTCTCGGACAAGTGAAGGTCAGCACTGCGAATACAGACCTAAACTCGGCCAACATGGTGACCTTAAAAAGTTACAGAATAGACACGAGCGTCTCGAGACAGACACTGGACGCGAGGACTGCGCATGTGCGTCCGTCTTAGACACTTGGAAACGGACTCGCCCCGGGCTCGCCTTGCTCAACCCTGGAATAGCGGGATTGAATGAACTGCATGTTCGTAGTTTGCGCAACATTATTTTTCCCACCATCCATTTTTTAATTTTTCGTTAAGTAACCCGTAAAAGTCTGAACACTCCTGGTGTGGATGTTCCTTTGGTTCATTTATTTTTGTGATGTTTTATACAACTCCGTTGGTATAATTATATTAAAGGTTTTGACATTACTAATGTCGTATTACAGGTTGTTAATTATTTTCTCTTGAAGTCAATTTTTTTTTGTTAAATATGTTTGCAAGCGATGTGTGATAAAACTATGAACATAAGAATCATTTACACCAATATATAAGAAAAGTGCAGAATGTAGAGCAAGGCATATATGACTCTATTCAGTGTTCAGTGTGTGATGTGAAAGTTGACAAAGTGATTTGTTAACTCACAGTAGCACATGACATTGATTGTGTCAAAAGGTTTTGTATTTAACTCGTCTGGGTAGTTACAGTGAACGTTTATAAGCTTATTACACTTTAAAGTTGTGTAACTAGCCTACATCTTACAATAACTTCCAATTTACCAGACTCACATTCTATACAACCCTCGCGGTAAGGGGGACGGGGCTGATCCCTGGCTTCATCCTGATTTTTGTTTCCCATAGTTACTCGAAGGCAAATGTTAGGATGGTTCCTTAACAAAGGTCATGGATAATTCTTCTCCTAGTTTTTGTCGTGACATCTTGTGCCTTACCATCTCTAATGATTTTTTTTGTCGACAAGATGTATATCCCACTTACCTTTGCCATTTACCAGACAAATATCATTGTGGAATATGTACTTATTAATAGGGAAATGAATTATTTGCGAGTTCAATGAACTGCATGTTAGAATCCACTGTCTTATGCATACTCAAGCAGCATATATTCATTGATTGCTGTTACAGTGAGGAGCGGGTAATGGACCAATGGTCGGGGCTTGAGTATACACATGATACTGGATTCTAGCACACAGTTAATTGAACTCACGAAATATTCCTTTCCCTACTTACTAATTGAGTTTGCATGCCCATCCCATGTTAGAGATGATATATAAGCATGTTTCTTCTCTCTATCTCAAAGTTTCATCTAAGATATTGGTCAGCCAGTATGCAATGAAAAATTGTCATAGTTCTGGAGTAATGTTGGCAACTGCATTACCTGTCAATTATTTTGTGTACTTTAATTGCCTGTGTTAGATTTATGTGGCAAGTATGTCTAAAGGCTGGATAACATGCAGTGGATGGGAATTTGAGGTGGGGAAATGCCTCCTATGTCGAGTGTTTTTTGGAATGTAACCCTATGGCTTATCGGGGCAATAAATGAATGCGAAATGTGAGGTAATAGCAGGACTCTGAAGAAAATCATTGGCACATACCAAATTTTATATTATGTAACCATCCTGATGTGACTTATTGCAAATTGAACCCAGCTTGCTATGGTGGATGGTCTACCTATTGATTTCTGTAAATTGCAATTAAGTTATGAAGTACTTGTGTATCACGCTGCTTTTCTTTTAGTTACTTTAATAGTAGAGGATATCAGTAAATATTTTGAAATGTTTTTTTTTTTTTTTTTGGAATTGTTTACTTGTGGTCTTAATATGTAGTTTTACATTTCAAGAAAGTTTTGCTATTTAAAGCATAAGTTGTTATATTATTTTCTAAAACATCTCAGAAGAGTTCTTTCTGCTTCAATAAAAATGAAGTAGGTCTAGTTGTATAGAAAATGTACTTGTAGTAGGTACTGTATACTCCATGCAGACAAATTAGGCAAGAAGGGAAACACCATTTACATGAGAAGTGTGCACTTTATTATATAGCATATGGCACTTTACACTCTTCAATATTTTACAACTTAGTGCGTCCAGTACGGCAGGTCGTGACTGACTGACTCCTGTGTCCCTTCTCCCCGACACTCTGGGAGGTCTGGAGTGTTCCCAGGTCCGGCCTGGTTGCCAGGGGTCTGAAGCCGCGGGCCGTAGAACTACCTGCTATCTAGCACTCGCAAACACTACTGGATGTTGTCATTATCTGCTGGCATCGCCGGAGGCTGGTCGTGCTGTACTGCACACCTGCAGCTGGTGGCTATGTGCCGCCACAGTACTCTTATGAATATAAAAATATGTACACCAACACCTCATTACTTTACCAATGGCACAAGGATCCCACTCCTCCCTATTACTGAATGACACGTGTAGGCCTACGTACACACACACACAGCTGAGATGCAAACAATATCATTCAAAAGTCAATACTTCATTGTGTATATTGACATTTACAATATCTCTAAATTATCCTCAAGAAAATAAATTTCTGTACACCCTAGTTTTTTTTATGATTGAAATTACAGATCATTTATTAAGAGTGTGTGGCAGATAAATAACGCTGAAAACATCAATTGATTTCTACACTTATTTCGAAGCCAATATGGATAAAATAGTCAATGACAATCCTAGATAATGGTATTTGCCAACTTTATGAGTAAATATTTATCCCAGGATTACTAATTTGTTACGCATGATCCTTTGTGCCGCAGTTAAATGCACGAGGTTTCGGCATCAGAGATTGTGCCTTAGTAATTTGTAACACTGGAAACAATTTTGGTTAAACGTTGGCTAAAACTATTGTCTAGGATTGCTATCGTTTAATTTTCACAAATTGGCATCAAGAAACCTGCAGTTACAGATTAATGCTTTTAGCGTTGAATTATGTACGACGCCCTCTTAAGTTTGGTCATAAGCGAGCACAGAACTTATTATAGGGAGGTTTACACAGCTGTAATAGTCAACGTCTTGATAACTTTCGAGGTGTGGTGAAAAGCGGATAAGCAGTAGTGTATAGAATTCAAGGCTGTGGAGTGTGGGATATTTCAGGAGAAAAACCACAAATAAACTGCATTGTCTAGGAACGATTTCCAAATGGTAAATTCCAGGTGTGATCTTGCTGGGTACAGTGGGAGATGAGTACATGTAAAAAAATCTTCATAATTCCTACGTAGTTCATTCCTGAATGTTAACTTTTTCAGTTCATAATTTTCTTCCCATATACCTAAGTTACAAGCTATTGGGAACTAACCAAACATGAGAGGCGGGGTAGTATTTGTAATCAAGAGCTACATTACTACATGACACTGCTGTTTAACGTTTTTCATGTCACTCTGAAGAATAACCCCAAAAGAAAATCTGTTGGAAAGAAAATCAACTGTTATTGTACCATTTCCAAAGAGCTCTAGCAAAAAATTTTCATGTCCTGATTAAATCTTGATTAGGATGTCATTAGTACAGTTATTACGAAATGGCTGGATGAGGATGCTGTCGCAGCTTTATTAATTTCTGTTTTGTATGAACGAAGAAGTCAAATTTATGCCATATTTGACAAATTTCAGCGACATCTTTCTCCGAGGCGGTAAAAGGAGAAGCACATATTGTTTCAAACCATGAGTGTATAACAGTGTGCTGCTGTTCTCTTTTGGACTTTTGGGATACCAGTGTTAATGTTTATGCCATATTTTTAATGGCTGTAAACCGTGTTTCCATAGGAACAGAAGTATTTTGTATATTGAATTCAAAATATTGCTGAGAGGCTTTTAAGTTAAAAGTGAAGATATTGAATTAATTTTCTGAACTGCCTTTTTTCTCGTATTAGTGTAAAAAATGACATGAACCCTAGCAGAAACCATTTTAAGGAACATAGCCTGGCACCGTAAATCCACTTCTTCAATGAGAAGATTTCTCCTGAGTTTGCTGCAGAGGGGAAGGAGACTTATGCTAATCATCACCAAGTACACCCAGTACAGGTTGATTCCAGAGTAGGACTATCATACAGTGGCTAATTTGCTACAAGGTTTGGGACATGCCAAGAAGAGGCACATAAGCACAGAATAAGTAGCGACAATTTTTTTAATCTGTGTGGCAACTTAACCTTCCCCCTCCAAATTTTATTTACCCTACTCACTGTTTTTATTCCTCTCAACATACAGAAAAATATTTCTTGTAACCCCCTCCCGAAATTTCTAAGATGCAGTTAAAGTTGGTTCACATAATTCATATCAAAGGTCAAGGAAACTATTTATTCCGTATGAATTTATTAGACGTTAAAATTTTTATAACAACATGATGCAATAATTATTTGGAATTCAGTTTTTTTAATTCACAAAAAAATTATAGGGTCTGTAAAGTATTCAATAGTAGTGTTATATGTAGCACATTTAAAACTTTACTTCAGTATTTATGTTATGGTGTGCTTAATTTAACTTCATTATAATATTTGCAATGAATTCTATGAGTTTGAAACATGGAAGAAAGATTTTGAAAAACAAATTACTTTGTTAGCCAAGCGGCCTATTTCCCACCATTCTTAAAAATACAGTCCAGTTTGCCTACCAATGATTATGGTTAATTTTACAGAAAATAGTATGACATTAACTGTAAATTGTTTTAAAACTTTTATTAATTTTGCTTTAACTGTTAGCATAGTAATTGGTACAAGGCATCCACATTCTTCAAGAATACTGGTTACATAAAATCTTTTAGTTTAATCAATATTTACAATTTGTACTCAGTTCTGTCATATTGATACATCACTAATTTTTGTGTATTATTTCTACAAATTGTAGTGCTCACCACTCTGCTATTACAACTCGCAAACACGTAGAGATTATCCGGATTATTGTAGTTTAGTTAAAGAGGCTATTGGCTACTGTATCGGCATTGGTATATTTGTGTGTGCGTATTTTGTCTATGGATAGATAGCTAGAAACCATCATTTAAGAAAACATTTCTGAAAGAATGCAATATACACATTAATTAGTAGCAGCATGTAACAACTGCCTGTACTGTGACATGGTAAAGGCACATCATAAATAAATATACAATGCATTATTCTACTTTGCTTCTTGTTTTTATTACTCTCTATAACAGTAAATACACAATAACAGTGATGGTATTACAGTGTTTAAGTATTAAAGGAATCTAGTTTTACTAAACAAAACAATTAATGCCTCAAAATTTATGGTAGACTGTGATGGGAGATGTGCCACAACAACTGATTTGTACATGGCATGTCGAAAGAAACTGGCAGTTGAATATGAAACCACCAACTACAAACAAGAAAAAAAAGTGTTGGTACATAAAATATTGACGATGCATCTATAAGGAATGAGTACCATGAAATTTACTGACATGATAGCTAAAGTACTAAACAAACTTAAAAACGATACAGAGACAAAAATTTGCAGCATATTTCAGGCACACATATGCTAATAGGCCAAATGTGTGGGCATACTGTACAGAGTAGGTGCTGGGATCATTATGCATATGTACCTGGAATCACAGCACAATATAATTAAACATGTTTATCTTGTAGGTACAAAAACAAAAGGCTTGACAAATGCATTTCAGTGTTAATGAAACTCACACGAGACAAGCTTCTCAATAGGATAACTAAAGTGGAAAAAAATGTGCCCAGTGAGAGCCATCGAGACACCACATGTGAAAAGTAGAGTCTTTTGTGTTGATTCAATATTTAATAACTGTAAATGAAGAAAGTACTATCTGGGAAGTTGCATCAAATGAACCAAACAAGTGTCATATTGTAACAAAACTACAGTCACCTCTCGGTTTAACAACTCTAAAGGGACTCAAAAAATCATCCCTAAATATGTAGAAAGAGTTTTTAACCTGAACAATAAAAGTATGTTGAGACTGAAGATGGGACAGGAATGTACAGTTGTTAGACCTTAAACAGCAACCAGTGCAAGATGACATGTAAATATTTGTGACACATAAATTCACAAACATAGCCGCACATGTATCTACAGTATAAAAATGATTACATGCAAACATATTCATGCCTGCATACCGTACAATAAGTGTTCTGATTCACCTACCACAACCAATATAAACGAAGAATTACAGGAACTACTTTCTTCAGAACAGTTTATTACAAATATTATCTCATCACAAGCCAATAGTACGCATGAAACACATCATGATATGGCCAAAATTTTGTTGGGTTCAACACAATCAATATGCAGCTACTAGTGCAATATGTAAATGGGCACTTGGAAATAAAGGGTATGCAATGAAACATTTTATTGCACCTTACTGGCATTGTGTCTTAACTTCCTGCACCAACACAATTTTATATACAACTCTAGTTATTCCTCTCTCCACGGCATTAGTTTACACATATTCTATTCAGTAAAATTATGTCCCAATAAAAGGGTAGTTGCAGCAGCTGCATACACCAATGAACCTCAAAATATCTTCCAAGTTGTGATTCGGTAAGAGATGCAAAGTATGCGTTGCTTGCCATATCCCACAGCTTCTGTAACATTATATAGAACATCCACATTAACAGAAAACTTGAATATTCAGCAATTAAATGTGCATTAACACATCTTAATTTAGACATACACTGCAGCTATATACATAGCTCTATCATAACCACCGTGTATCCACATTATTCACTGTATACCAACTAACGAACAATATACTAAAAGTAAGGATGCGTTTCATGCAAACAGCTATGCTGAAAGTGTATGTTAACATACATACATTAACAAACCAAATGCTTGGAAAACTGTAAAAATTTTTCTGACTCATAAGTAGTCATGATTTTGTGGCAAAAGATTTTTGCCCCATTTGGTTTGACTGCCTTACGTGTACATGTGCAATTCTGGTTCATGTTCAGTGATTGAATGTTTTAACTCTCAGTTATCTGGGGATCCACTGGCAAATCACAGCAGTATGAAGTCACAACAACCTTATTATGACTGGTGCAGTCAAATGAGAGAACACTTGACCAGAGACATGCCGCTAATAACCATGATGCAAAGTTGCAGATGTACACGTTAGGTTATACTGAAACAAAGTGTTTCAGAAATCATTTTGCAACAAAATCATGGCTTTGCTTATAAGCTTGAAACAATGTTGCTGCAGGCAAAGAATATGTATAATTCTTAGGAATTCCCAGTCCATGCAATGGCCAACAAAACACGAATAAAATTTATGCCCCAACTATCTTTCAGTTTTATCTCGCACATACAGGACATTGATTAACTGTGTAACAGTTGTATTAAGAGATGAACAAAATTAACTAAAAATGTTACAGTACACATGGTGACTTATATAACCTTCTTAATAAGCTAATATTGTCTTATGAATAACAGAAGCAATGCCAAGAATGCATATGGGAAGACAAAAAATTTTACAGACAGCCGACATCTAACAGCTGAAGTGAACTATAATCTAGCTTGAACAAAATCAGACAGCCTTCCATAAAAGTTGCTTCCTGCAGGGATGATGCAAACAACATGTCATAGTTAAAGTTTAAACCTAAGTAATCACCATACAATGGAGGGAGTGGGCGATGCTGCT
>PNEQ01119765.1:8672-19881 GCA_003012365.1 Medauroidea extradentata
TTTTGAAGTTGGGGGTGCGTTCCCCTCTTAGCCCGGAGGGGGGGGGGGGTACACCTATGGATATGGAAATTAGTACAAAATAAATTAAACTTGTGTAATGTTTTGCGTATTACTATAGGCCGACTGTAAACCATCACCGTTAGTAATAACTACAGCGGAAGATACTAAAAAGTTTCAGAAAAGCCAAAAGTAAAAAGTTACCAGGAATTCAAAATCGCTCAATTTATCGCGAACCGCGTATAAAAATTTACACGCCGTAGCAGCGTATATCTCAAAAGAACTGACGACCGGCAAAAACATGGCAACGGCGTATGAAATTTTGCCGCAGTTTACACTAGTTCCTTTACAAGTATTACACATTCAAGGCTTCTTTGTCGCCTGTGATATACATTTCTGACTAGTGGTTATCAATCTCCGTCTTAAATCCTTTAACATCGATATAATTTATACCCTAACGAATACAGACGTTCTGCATACGTGGATACGTATTATACATACCATTCTTTCATAACTGTTTGAATAATTGTGTGCCACCCAACATTTAAAGCTTGTCAAGTTATTCTGTTTTCAGTATAAAATGTATAGGTTGCTATTAACAATGACTATGTCGAATTTAACGTGCGAAAATGTATATTGTTCGGTAAAATATCACCGAAAATATTTGCATTTGTTAAGCCTAGTTTTCACCAACGATAAAATTGTTAATAACATGTGTTTTCAACAAAGTTATTAACAATGTTGTAACAATGCTTGAAAATTGTTGACATGTTATCGACATTGTTGTCAACATTCTGTTATTAACTTTGTTGATATTTATGAAAAATGTTAATAGCATTTGTTACTAACATTATGTTGAAAACATTTGCTAGCAACAAAAGTACTGCATTTTAGAAACATGTTAATAACTTTGTCACCAACACTTTTGATTAACGTTATTTTCCCGACTCATTCTAAGGCGGTCTGGATCATAGGTTGTTGGTAACAAATGTTACTAGCATTTTTATCAACACTGTTGTAGGCATTTTTGTCTTCAACATTGTTATTAATTTCTGTCCATCATTCGTACAACTTTGTTAGTAACATTGGTGTTTTCAGCCATGTTAATATCACATTTGCTATAAAATAGTGTACTGTAGCTTATTTGTTGATAACATTTCGTAACTAAAATTTTGTTATTAACATTGTTACTGTTATTTTTTTGGTGTAAACGGGTCTTTAGAAAACATGACATGCCCGTTGGAGCATATTTTGAGCTGAAGCAAGTAGCAGTCACCTCCTGTGTACGTGAAATGTGATATTTTCTTATTCCTCTTTTCTCCGCTGCTGTGCCGCCGTGCAGAGCGTAGCTGAGGAATTAATGGTGCATGGTCGTTTTATAAAGTTCAGTGCAGCCGCGTGTTATAACATTTCTTTCTCCCATCTGTTTCCACAGATTCCGACCAGAAAGTTGCTTGTTTTTATAAATAACGGGCCCTGAATTTTCGGGAAAACTTATTGGAAAGGTCGTGTTTCGTGGTCTTACGTGCACATCTACAACCCTGCCTCAAAGTCAGTTATTGAAAATTTTTAACTATCTGTGTCTTAGAGTTCTTCCCGCATAGACGTATGTTTTCGCAGTAAACGTATTCTGATTGGCAGAGACAAATGAGAGTCGATTCTCCACAAAGATACGCTACAATAACCATGAAGTAAAGCGGCAGTCGTGCACGCAATTCATTGACACTTGTTGAAACATGAGACTTCATATATATCTGTGTGTGTGTGTGTGTGTATGTATATATATATATAGAGAGAGAGAGATAGAGAGATAGAGATAGATAGAGAGAGAGAGAGAGCTTAAAGTAATATCCTCAGTGCGAAAGAGAATGTTTTAAGAATGTATTATTTCACTAAGTTCATGAAATTGTCATCCATTTGTAACCAAATCATCGCATTCTCTACGTATGTGCGAACAGATGCATTGGTAGTATCGTATTAGTATAGAAATCCTACTTCGAATTTCAAATGTTATACATGTGGTATAAACCTTGCGTTTCCAGCTATTATTTAGAATTCTGAAATGTGCTGCCATGAGAATTGTTTTAAATATGTTAGTTGAAATGATTTTTTATTTCATTGCGGTTTCTCAATAAAACCGTTATAAAATGGATAGTTAAGATCACATAATCACGTAGAGTATGGTGATATTTACTTTGCTATAAGTTAAAATGAAGATGCGTGTAAAAGTGGCATGATTGACGAAATACGTGGAAATTTGATCTTACACTAATTTTTTTAAAAACTGCAGGTAGGCCCCTAATTTCTTTGTATTTTACAAACCGTTCTAAAAGTACAAAGAATTTTTGTTATTCAATTACTAATCTCTTAAGTTACATTTGAGTATCGTTGTAAATAATACGTCAACTTTTTTTTATTCAAAGAATTATTAGTATCATTTTTGTTTAACAGTTATTTTCCAAATAAGTTCAATTTCATCATCAGAATAAAATAAATCATCAAAACTTTTTTTTGCAAGTTCAAATGCATGATTATTCATTGTATATACAAATACTTCGTATTCTGTACACGAACAATCTCCTGAATTTCTCTAGAACCTGAAATTTCAATGATTTTCCTTGCAAAACTACACAATTATTTTTGGTATGTACTGGATACTAGTTTTATTTGTTCAAAAATTCAAAGTAGGTGCGGCTTGGTGGAGCCTTCTCGGACTTTCAATTGACTAGTAGAAACCTTGCCCCTCCCTCCAGATCTTTCGTTGTTAATTTTAAGCATTCTTCGTCTGTTGTATTGTTTTGCTTTTTTTTTTTTTTTTTTTTTTTTTTTTTTTTTTTTTTTTTTTTTTTTTTTTTTTTTTTTTTTTTTTTTTTTTTTTTTTTTTTTTGCTACGGAATGCTTATTCGTTTTCTGGTTGAATTTTTTACTTTGCGAAGTTATTACTAAACTTTCGTTACTCGTAATTTTGTTAGCTTTACGTCTTTGTGCGAAGTCGAAGATAACTTTCTTCGGTATGTATTGAGGAAATTGAGCGGGAATGGATTTTACTTGGCTAAATTTGACTTTCCAGGCCATCCTTCTTCCTACTTCTGCTAATTGGTAACTTTCTGTTAGGATTGAGTTTCCGAGTATCTTAATTGAATGTTCGTGCCGAAACGGTCGCTTAATTCCAGTGAAGTTTTGGAGTTTTCTTTCGGGAAAATTTAGCCGCTGCGAATATGGACCACCGATTATTATCTGCACATATCGAGCAGTGGGGTTAATTTAAATGAGTCGTAACCACTTCAATTTCCGTAAACTGCCGTTCTTCTTGATTGCCCTCCGTAGCACTTGACTATTTACGTATAATGTTGAAAGCAGTAATGTTGATGCAATACATAGGGGAGTGCGTTTGCAAATAAATCTTATGTGCAGTTTTAGTAAAGCGATGAGGGAACAAATTATGTTAAGTAGCTGAAACATCTAAACGTATCCATTCAGAACAGTAATTGGGTCATTCTATGTATTTTCAAGGCCCTCACAGTGAGTTTATCTTAATATATATATATAAAAACTGAATTTTACTTGTAGTATTAAGTATTGGTTCTCAAAATTTCAGAGAGATTAGTTGAATATTAGCTGAAATATTAATTTTTTATTGAACAGCATGTGTACTTCAGAAAAAAACATTGCTTCTAAAAGCCATTTTCAAACCTTTGTTTTGTAGAAACTAATCAATACATAGCCTTGATAATAACAATTCTTATAGTCTTTGTACTAGGGAATCCAAATTTGCCCTGCAAATAATGCTGGGCACATACTAAAAAGTTTTATTTGCTTGCTTTATATTTTTTCTTAAAGATAAAAATGTAAATATGTAATCCATACGTTAAAATACACTTTTGTTTGTTCTTCAAACTCCCTATTTGCTTAAAACTGCTCAAATTGGCTGTTTTGTATAACTCGTTGGTAAAAACTGACAAGTATCGCTTCTAAGTATTTTTTTACATGATCCCTGCTTTATTGTGTAAAGTAGGCCTATACTGGTAGGGCATATCCTATTTTATTATAGTATATATATTTTTTTATTACTTGAAAGCCACCACTAAATTGTGAATATTTTTCCTAGTATTCGAAAGCATATTTGAAATGTGCTTGTCAAGATTTTGTTATTTAGTGCCATAGAATTGAAAATGTAACTATCAAACTGTAACTTACTGTAATTAAAGTGACATATATTTTGATTAGGTCCGTGTGTCACTCGTCAGTTATCTAGTCGACCATGCGAAATGTGCACACTTGTTTGTTCACGTATAAGATAGTGATGAGTAAGAGGCTGGTATTATCTTGGACCGTGGTAAATTGCTAGTAAGTAACAGATTTCGACATTCCGTATGGATGTTGTTCCATTTGTCCAAAATAAGGCGTGAGTGCGTGTGTGATGCTTGGTGTTTTAGTTGCACGTATTTGGTGTACGGGTATTTGAGTACATTTAGGAAACCTCACCATATTTCTTCACTTTTTTTTTTGTATTCGTGTGGATAGCGTGAATGATATTGACGTCGGGCATTCTGAAATCAGTATGGTACGTTACATATGTCTATAATATTGAGCGTCATTAATAAAGAAGGTAAAGTTATTACAATTTCTGCTGTAGAAGGGGAAATATAAAATTCACATATTAGATTTTCACGGTAAAGTGATCACTTGTTTGTGTCGGTCTCAGCGTACATTAAATATATTGCATCGTCAGACATTTAACTAGTGACAATTCTGAAATGTAGCTTTAGTTTTAGTAGTCACATGATTATGTGTAGAGACACTGATTTTTAGTGAAAAGAATTTGCGTCAATTTGTTTCAATTCCTTACGTGCAGCTCTTCTTCAAGGTCATGAATATGGTGTTTTTAAAACGCTCAGTGTCCCGGTCGAGGGGGGGGGGGGATCTAGCCGCAAATCGCAGACGTGTGGCGTCGCAGTAACCTAGTTCTGATTGGCACAGTTAAGTGAGAGATGTCATTGCACAGAGAATAATCTGCCACTGTGCATGTAAGTCATGAAAACAAGTTGGTGCATAACAATTTTTACAAAAAAGAAAACAGTGGTTCTAATTATGTGCATATTGCAATTACCCAGGACTCACGACTTCTAATTTACGCTTCATCTTCGTTCCAGTAAACTCGAACAAAATGTTTATTACGAAACTATTAAACTTAAGTTAGTCCAAATATGTATGTTTACGAAGAGAAAACATGTTCGAGACGACGACGTAATGACACTTTCAAAATAGTATACATCCATTTGATACTATTTATGAGACACCCTCCCCCTAAAAGTAATTCCTTTTCCCAACATAGCGAAACAGCATTTTCAGATTGTTTTATATTGACAAACTTAACTACGATAATGACGTGCGGTAGACGTTGCTGCATTGTCGTGTCCAATAGAAATACAGGACCACCGTGTAAAGTTACATTTGGGCGCGTCATTGGAGGGAGTCTGCACTCTGCACGCCGGTTCATCGGTTGTGCGTTGAGGCGTATGGTACTTCGTGTATGTGACAGTGTCGTCTTTAAAGCTGTCTTTCTATCGACACTCAGAAGCGGGTAAAATCTTCAGATAGGCGGTGTATGCTACTAATTCTCCATGTGTAGAGGCCGGAAAAATTTACGGTGTACTGAATGAAGCTGTTTATTAGCTGCTCGCTGACGATGACGCTGTGAAATGAGCCAATGTCCAGCTACAGTTTTATTATTGGCTCCGCTGCTTCCAGGAAGTGTCGGGTAAGTCAACGGCCAATTGTGATCGTGATGCAGACGTATAGTTCTTGGAATTCTAGCTTGCGCCTAAAATAAAACGAGAATTGTTCAGGTCCTTACCATGTGTATTGGTGTGTGATGTGTGTTGAGAAATGCGGCCGTGCAGGTCTGACGGGCGGACCGGTTGAGCGGAGCAGTCAGCAGGAGCAAGTGAACGACCGCAGTACCTAGGCTCGCTTGACGGCTCTGTCCATTATAGCCCGGTCCTCGCGCACCACCAGCTCACCTTGACATTTACCAGCCGTTGATCAGGGCCCTGTATGTTGTGTGAGCTTGCACTTACCCGCCCAACCACTCGGCCCAACCACACTTGCAGGCCGTTCAAGTGGGGGAAAATCATAATGTTATATTTTTATGAAAAATAGCGTTCGTTTTGTAGACGTTGCTTGTCAGAACATTTTCTTCTTACCAGATACTGTCAGTTTTCCCGTAATGGCATTTCAAAGTCAAAATTTGCATGCTTTTACTTTATATACCCCTCGAAAACCAATAAGCACTATGAACTGAAATAATTATCATTGTAACTACGTGTCACAGGCTACGGCGGAAAAAAAAAAAACACTACAAAATAGTTGTGTATAAAAAATTATTAAAAATAGAGAAAAAAAATCCAAGTTTCACATTTTTCAAATACAAAAAAAAAACTGTTGCAATGACTTTTTACACACATCAAGCTGTAGTCTGTGACGTTTAATTTCGCTGTAAATTATATAATTTTATTACGTTTGTTGGTTTTTTTGGGGGGGAGGGAGGGAGGGTGTATGAAATAAAGACATGCAAATTCTGATTTTAAAATGCCATTATTTATGGGCAAATTGGCGCAGTTAATTTGTTTTGTAAGAGGAAACTGTACTCCCAAGTAACTTATATAAAACTGACAGTATTGATACAAATGTTTAAAATATATTTTCTTCACCAGAACGTCCTTATGAATGGGTCTCACTTTCCGTGTTAAAATTTCCACTTGCAAATTATAACATTGTCGTCCTCGGTTGTTGGGTTTGCTGTTAATTTACACCAACGTGCGGTCACTAATACTGATAACTAGTGCAAATAATGTTGACTTTTCCCACAGCCTTCTTCTCAGTTACTTAAATGTTGCTTGTGCCAGTAAAAGTTATGTGTGTCGATTATTTTAATTTTAGTGCTTGTCTTAGACTACCTAGTTGCAAGTTTAGCGTTTCCTGTAATTTCATGACATGTAAGCGTAACCACGTTTATTGATATTTCAGCCTACCAAACATGGCAAGGTGTCCCATCGTTTTAATTTATTTTCGCGGTATAAATTTTTTAAGCTTCTAGTGACAGTTGGGAAGTGAAATACTGTACTATTATTTGCTCAATTTATTTCAGTACATACTCCACTTACACATTCCTTCGTACAGTACTAACGACTGGTAGCTGAATGTACTTTGCGCCTGGGAGTAACAGGAGTGTGAGTGAGAGTGAGAGTGAGAGATTTTGGTCAGCGCTCAACATCGAGGTCTTTAGCGCTGGTGAGGGGTGACATGCGGTGAGTGTGGAGCAGCGCCGGAATGAAAGGGCGAGGGAACGGGATAACCCCGAGAAAACCCGCCGACTAGCGGCATCGTCCGGCACGATTACCACATGCGAAAATCCGGGGTCCGACCCCGCCGAGAATCGAACGAGGCTCGCCTTGGTGGGAGGCGAATGGTCTTACCATTCGGTCACCGCGCCCCCTACCTGGGGTGTAGCTACAATAGTTGTAGAAAAAATAGTGGTAGAAAAAAAAGGTCATAAAATTGCCTTTCCTACTATATTTTTAAAGGTGGCTTCCTGCCCCGGCCTCCGGACGGTGTTTAGAGGTTCGGGCGTTATAAGATCATTCGAATAATGCTCAGTGTGCTACTTAGTAGTAGCATTCAAAAAAATGGGTGTTCGTGGCTCTATTTAGGTGAGATTTTGGTCAGCGCTGATGAGGGGTAACATCATGAGGTGAGTATGGACCAGCGCCGGAATGAAAGGGCGAAGGAAACGAGAGATCCCAGAGAAAACACGCCGACCAACGGCATCGTCCGGCACGTCTCCCACATGCGAAAATCCGGGGTTCGAACCCAGATCGCCTTGGTGGGAGACGAATAGTCTGGCCATTAGACCACCGCGGCCCTGTTTAGGTACGAAGGTGTGTAAAATACATTTTTACCTTTTATATTAGTATATAAAATGTTGTGCCAGGAACGCACAAAATACGTTCACCTAAGCGCCCAGCTTATACTGGGGCTAGGATTACTACTTGTTCGACAACTGCATTAGTATTGGATGTGTGTAAGTTTATGTCTCCAGCCAAGGCTAAATATTTTATAACTGTACCTCTTATTAGTGTTAAATTTCACAGCTCGCTCCATACAGCAGTTTCCATGGGACGGGGACAGTAAGGCGACATTCCTAGCGGTCCTTGGCTGAGTTTATAAAAAACCTTTCCTGCTCCACAATTTCTCCTGCATGTTTCCCGTTTCTTGTCGTGAGACCTAATTGTTAGGGCCCGGTAATTTTCGCGAAAAGATTTTTGCCCCACTTTGTTTCAGTACCTTACGTGTACACCTGCACCTCAACTTCATGATTATTGGCAGAGTGTTTTTGTGCAGAGTCACTACTCGTTTGACTTTACCAATAAGTACGTGGTTAACTGTGACACATCACGTCTGTGATTTGCGGGTTTAACTTCAAGACGCTGGGTGTTACGGCAACCAATCACTGGCCAGTGGCCACAAAGCAGAGATGCAGGTGCGCACGTAAGGCACTGAAACAAAGTGATGCAATAATCTTTTCGCGAAAACTACTAGGCCCTACTAATTGTTGTCAATCACTTGAACCGTTAGACCATTTTGTGTTTGTGTATGCGCAGTATGTTTGGATGCGACTATACGTCCTGTTTATCTTTACTGAGGTATTCCAGTTTGTACATTCCTAAGTTTTATATAACTTTGCAAATGTCTACTTATCGTTGCTACAACAGAAATAAAGTTATTATGCTAGTACGGTAGTTCACAGAATTGTAATGAATGAAACATCAATGTTTATCATATGTTTTCAAATTCCTAACCACCAAATTTCCTGTAAATTTAATTAAATGTTGTAAATGACAAAACAAATTTAGTAACTGTTAGCATAAATACAAGTTTATTTATAGAATAAGGTTTTTATGTGGTTGTGGCTGAAATTTTATTACTATGGAATACTAAACGTAGCAAGTACAAACTAAATTTATCTCACTTTTGCGAATAATTAAGAATTTAGTTTCTCTTCGCTCCTCGAGTTTTTTTTTTGTGGTAATTGTAGATTTAAGTTTGAAATATCTCCGTGTTTACACGAATGTGGAGGAGGGAAAATTTTCTGTGTGTACATTTACTACGGTATTCCCAACTGTTTAACTACTGCAACGTGTTAAGTTACGACGTGTTTGGTTACTAATAATCTGCTTGCCTGGATTAGAATTTGCAGCACAGAAATTTAGATTGGCTTGAAATTCAGCATGGTAAACCTTCTGTTCACTATAACATGTTTAGGCATATTGTATTTGGTTAACGTTTTTCTGTCATCGTCACATGACGGTCCGGAGATAATTGAGGGCACAGTGCGTGTACGTTGTTGACTACAAATAGTGTGTTGTAATATATAGGTTTAAGTTATATAATATGGATCATTGAAGTTCTCGTTGTGTCAAAGCGCAAGCTACACACTTTCGCTTTTATGTACGTGCGTACTTGTTACGGTATCCCTATTGAAATTTTCGTATTTTTACAGTAAGTAATCAGATTTCATGATTTTGAATATAGAACCAACGAACCTCTCTTAATGTGATAAGGGGGTACTGCATGTGGCTTTCATCGTTCATTTGCTTTGCAAATTTCCAGTTGTGTTCGTTGAATTTATTAAAAATTGGTAGCGCGTTCGTTAATGTTATATTCATGGTCTCTAAATCAATTATTGTATTTTTATCTTCCTTTATGCCCAGGTGTCCGCCCTACCTTGTTTAATTCTAGGTATAGTCACTGGTGCTATTTTATAGTATTACTTGAATCCGAAATTTAATAATCCAGCCTACAGATCTTTTTATATTTATATTTCCAGAGGGTTGAATACATTTACCAAGGAACTTCGGTTTTGATACCCCTGCTCGTTTAGGTTCCTAATGGTTTTGCCTTTTTATACGTTATTACTGGTTTACTCTCTTTTGTACTTAAATGTCAATTACCTGGTGATTCAGAGACGAGAAAGAGAAAGTGTAAGCCAGTAGCGAAGGCCAACGTAATGACATGTTCGCAAGCATGCCTTGTGTACCGAATAGCCGAAAGGTCTTGTTTCTGTTACCAAAACTCTCATCGACACGCAACGCGTGTTAACTCTACAATGTTTTGAGAGACAGTAATTTAATGAATGTTACCAATTAATTGATAGGTAACTGTCGTATTTTTTAAAGTGCAAATGTCAATAATTTTATCTCAGAATGTTTAAAAATGAATTACTTACTTTGGTCTGAACAAAGTTTGTGCAGGCGATGCTTAATGTGTACAACCTTATTTTTCGCCAACAACAACGTCGCTTATTGAAATCCGTTTCAACCTTGCTCTAATTAAAAATTGTAACTTTGTTCCTATGAATCCTGTTATTTAGAATATTTTTGTCAAGTCCTTTTTATTTTACTTCTGTTTTACTTTTTTATTTCTTTAGTTTTTACACTACAATGTTCACCTCTTGGTCTTTTTACTACTATAATTGTTTTAATTAAATCTTAACCTTGTCCAAAACGCATACACACATAATTTTTTCACCAATACCAAACACATTCATATTTTATCATATCAATCGATTGCCCTTTTGAAGGTATGGGGAAAATAAAATTTATTGACACTAAACAGACAGTGACGGTATTTGACGAAGACAATAATACACTAAACAAACAGTGACAGTATTGAACGAAGGAAGTCGTGCACTAAACAAACAGTGACAGTATTGAACGAAGGCAATCGTACACTGAACAAACAGTAACAGTATTGAACGAAGGCAGTCGTGCACTAAACAAACAGTGACAGTATTGAACGAAGGCAGTCGTGCACTAAACAACAGTGACAGTATTGAACGAAGGCAGTCGTGCACTAAACAAACAGTGACAGTATTGAACGAAGGCAATCGTGCACTAAACAAACAGTGACAGTATTGAACGAAGGCAATCGTGCACTAAACAAACAGTGACAGTATTGAACGAAGGCAGTCGTGCACTAAACAAACAGTGACAGTATTGAACGAAGGCAATCATACACTGAACAAACAGTGACAGTATTGAACGAAGGCAGTCGTGCACTAAACAAACAGTGACAGTATTGAACGAAGGCAGTCGTGCACTAAACAAACAGTGACAGTATTGAACGAAGGCAATCGTGCACTAAACAAACA
>PNEQ01119766.1:0-19782 GCA_003012365.1 Medauroidea extradentata
GTGAACAGCAAATATTCACAGTAATATGACATGATCAATGTTCTGAAGGTATCACATCTGGGTGAACAGCAAATATTCACAGTAATATGACATGATCAATGTTCTGAAGGTATCACATCTGGGTGAACAGCAAATATTCACAGTAATATGACATGATCAATGTTCTGAAGGTATCACATCTGGGTGAACAGCAAATATTTACATTAAAAGTAGTGTATGGTTTCTTATTATTTTCTAGAACTAACAAAAAAATTAATCGTTACAAATAAATATATGTATAGTTAAATCTATTTATATAGCAGGGAAATTCCTGAAGTTCAGAGTAATTAGTTTAAGAAAATTTTTCCGAATAATAATCGTATTCACGTTTGTAGCATCGACGCTGCAATACAGGTTCGACTTCAACGAGTATGTCAGAATTTTTGCATGTGAGAAAATGAACTAAACTGAAAATATGGCCACATATGTTGTTTATTTACGCATGTACGTCACTGGCGATGTGTGAACTGCTTGCTAATAGCAATAAAACGAACAAATTTGCATACAAAATGTCAAATAAATAACAGGTATTATGTTCAACAATGGCTTTCACGCACAAACAGTAGACGATCTCGATAATCACAGAAATGTGTTTCAAAACGTAATCATGTTGTTGAGTTTTAATTTTATTTAACATTTTTGTCCTCCAATCAATGTAGACTGAGCTAAACACGGCACATCTACTATTCGATAAATAATTTTTATCCTATTGCTCTTCAGACTTCGAATAAACTACATAGGCTCTTATGGAAGAAACAATGTTAATGGGCTACAGGGACCACGTGTATAAATGTTCAAGCAACAAGGGCACAAATACACTGACTTCAAGTGTTTGCCTGGGAAGTATACGTACGGCGTGGCCACCCCCTAATGAAAACAGACGGAAAGTGGACTTCATTATTAAACTCGAGTGTAATGTTGTTAGAACCTGATTGTCGTTATGAATAGGGACCTGGAAATTTCCCGTTTTCTTCAGGGCGCAGCTTAGAATTGAAGCAAATGTAAGTTAATGTCGCACAGTTGGCTGTTGACTTGTTTGACACCTACGCCTCTTGGAGTTCTTTAAGTCAATAATAAAGAATAAACTGAACGCAGATCAACTCACATGACATCATTGTGTCAGCGAGCAGCCAATGATCAGCTGTTGTCTGAATACACAGATATTTTTGGAGTTTAATCTACAGGACAGTGAACACGCGAATTATTCCTATCTCTAGTTACGAGTGTACAACAAGGGGGTCAAGCAAAATACATTGTTAGATAAGCGAGTGTCCAGACCTGTTCTTCTACGACCTTGGTCGATAGTCAACAAAACGCAAAACACCGAAATATGTCACAGATTTTGTGCACACATTCGACTCACGTGACCATTTTGCTAACAAAATGTGTCATTTGGAACACGACCTGAGACAACATAGCACAGCAATGGCGTACGACAAAATTCGACAAAATCGTTTATTTCCTTTGTAAAAACCTTACAAAGACGTTAGCATTGTGTAATGTATACATCCGTTGACCAATAGGTGGTCAGCGAGTCAGGGAAACTGACATTTTAAATGGAAAAATGAATTTTAAATTATCATTCCCGTTAGCAGCTTTTGAAAATTAATGTTTGTATGCATTGTGTGAATAAGAACTATATGACTTGTATGCTTGCTCCTGAGAACATAAGATGGCATGAGTGTGACTTTTACTGCCACAAAGTACGTGTAGTGTGTCACTCGTAGCTGGAGGGCATCGAATAGAGTTGCAACTGAATGTTCAATTTTATTTTATTGCTTTTATATTTTCATTCGGCTTTACGTCGAGGTTATTACAGACGGTAACAGACAGTAACCATAGGACAGGAACTAAGAATGCAGTCGGCTGAGGTGTATATGAGCCATCACCGCATTAGCCTGCAGCTATTTCGGGAAATCACGGGGAACCGAAATCATGACGGCCGGAGCCGGGAATCGAACCGGGGTCCTCACGTTGCGCCACCACACTAGATAATTTAAGGACGTTCACCTGACAAAAATTCATAATTTTATATTTGCACGGGCTAGTGATCACTTTATAGACGTTACTTGTGACTACATGTTCCACTTATAAAACGAACACTATGTCGTGCAAATATAAAATTATACATTTTTGCCACGTGAGCACCCTTAACGTTACAAACGGAGCACCTTAATACTCACGAATCTTGCCGAAGATACCCGAATCAGGTGCTACGTAACTGCCGACATTTTTTCCCAGTGAATTACTATTTACTAGTGTTTACCTTTACCTGATTTTCTTGCTGCCTTCCTCCTACATTTTTGCAACGAATTTAGCGAGTTAGAACACAGAAGGTAAGTCGTTCAAACTACTTATGAATAGGAGACCTGAACAATTAGCGTTTTCTTTGGGTACACGCTAGGGTTCAAGCACCCATAAATGCGTGTCACTTTTAACAACTGGCACTTGACTAATTTGACACCTCTTGGCTGGAACTGAGCCAATGATAAAGAACCAACGCTAAATTAGAGCCCCGGAAATTTCGCGGATTCAACTGAGGAAGGTTGGATTTCTAAGTCATGTATATGTTGGAAACGGTTTCGATTGGGTTATTGTTTACTAAACGTGACATTGAGGACTCCAAACCAATGGCGGACATGCATAAAAGCACTCATGTTCTCCCGCGCTACATCGTCAAATGTTCAAATGTTCACTCACTGGAGCAGCAACCAATGACCTAGTAGCTGAGGACATAGTGTACATAGTACTGTGCAGTCCAGCCTGGTGGTCGTTGAACCCGCGAAATATCCGGGACTCTACTGATAATGTAACACTGTATCAGCTAGTAACCAATGACCAGATGTCTGCTTGAGTACACCGACATTCTTGGAGGCTATGGTATACAGGTAGGGCCCGGTAGTTTTCGCGAAAAGATTTTTCCCCACTTTGTTTCAGTGTATTACGTGCACACCTGCAGCTCAACTTCATAATTATTGGCAGAGTGTTTTTGTGCAGAGTTATTATTCATTTGACTATGCCAATCAGTACAAGGATAACTGTGACACAAAACGTCTGTGATTGGCGGGTTTAACCTCCACACGCTGGGTGTTAAGGCATCCAATCACTGACCACAAAGCAGAGATGCAGGTGCGCACGTAAGGCACTGAAACAAAGTGCTGCAAAAATATTTCCGCGAAAACTACTGGGCCCTATATGTAGGTCACTGAGCACCCGAGATTATTTTTTCCTGTTTCTGCTTACGAATCGTGTCCAGAGTGAATGAGAAGCAGTCAAGATCGGAACAAGTTTACAGCTGTTACATAGTGCAGTGTTGCACGCTGTAACCTCACTGCACTCCTTGCTTATCAGCTAGCTAAGTACGTGACTTTCAAGTGGCTGAGGCCAGGAACACTTCTGTAGAGAAGAAGATTAGCAACAGTGCGACATGTCAGCAACACACGCAACCCTCTTTCACACATACACACCCTCGCACACATGCACACGCACACACACGTGTTAGCCTAGACACAACACGGACATAGAACACACATTTTCGCTGTACACGTACGAAACCGATGCTCTGACTACCTGACATGTTGACAATAAGAAAACAAGGTCTGCCTGTTTGTGTGTTTATATCACCTCTTTGTTCCGCCGTTAAGAATAAGGTACGTACTTTCATATTTAAAGTGATTTGAGATGGTTTGTATTTCAAAGCAACAGCGAGGTAGTTTGTACGTAATTTCCCAACAACTCTTTAGTTTTTATTCTCTAAATTTGTGTTTAACATGGAACATCCGCACCTTCTTGGATTAATATAAATTCTGTAATAACACTCGTTTTCGATTTATTTCTGTGTACGGAAATTTGGCCATGGAAAGTCATGGAATGTGACATGGTGGGCAGCGTGCATATATACAACAGTAATACAATTTGCTGCAAGGTTGAATTAAAAAAAACAATGTTTGTTCTGTAATCTCTCAAGTTATCTTAAAGTGAGGATCCCCTTAGTCATGGCCAAATAAATACAAATAAATTAATAAGGTATACTATTGAATAAATCCAAGATTTCAGTGGAAGTTACACCTAACTGTCAATTTCCGATGTTTGTCCGATTTTTTCTCGGGCGCCAACCGTCTGGATAATAAGAATTTATTGTTTTGTGGACATATGCCATTCCCCATGTTTTGTTAACCAAACTTGTGTTAAAATACAAAGTAAAAAAAACAGCAACCTCAGAGGAATTCGGTCTTTTTTTTTTTTTTGTTTTGTTTGATTTAAACAGCAAGAATTATAAAGATAGAATTCTTGTTGTTTAAATAAAAAAAAAGTTACCGATTTCCTCTGGAATTGCTTTTTTCTCTTCTTTCTGTTTTTGTACATTGTCTTTTAACACAAGTTTGGTTAACAAATGATGAGCAACGGCGTATGCCTACAAACCAATATATTCTTATTATAAACTCCCATTAAAAGAAACATTTGAAAATCTCATCGTCTGGTAAGTTTTGCAAAAAAGAAAAAAACATTAATTTAACTCCTGCGCACAGTTCAGGAACATAAACATTACATCATCGGTGATCATCTTGATGGCGTAGAGTGCTTTATATTGGCTGGTGACGTAACCAGCCATCAACCAATCACGGCTGGCGGCACATCACTCGTGCAGAAATGCAGCTCGCCAGGTACTGAGGTGCTGATATTCTCTCATCCACATAAATTTATTCTTATTGCGATACTCAAACAGCGACGAGTATTCATCAACATCGGTAGTTCTGGTACATTAATGACGTATTTGTTTACAACTGTATGATATATTTATTCGCGAATTTCGCTCAGAAGGCAAGTTGAGAGTGCAGGCATGGTTGTAACATAACTAAGCGTTAGACACTGATAAAAAAAAATCTGGTACAGTTATTAAGGCTTGCTTAGTCACTTGATAGTTTTTTTCGATAACCGAAGGTAAGCCATTTTGTTTGGAAGCTAAACTCTTGCAGATTTTCAAGGCGAGAATAATATAGCCTACCATACATGTAAGTGTGCGTGTTTTATATATATATATATATATATATATATATATATATGCGTAACACGTACATATAGTTTTATGATAACTTTGATAAATATTTTATTCAATGTGTTGGCATCAGCAAATTTTTATTCATTATTTTACGTCCAGTGTCAAACTGCAAAGTAAAAATAAAATTGCACGATGTTGTTAGACAGCAATGTACAAATATAACAAATTATTTATAGCTGAAGATAAAATGGAACGTTTTATCAAGATCCAGCACTACACAATTTTCCTCGTCACAAATTGACAAAATTTGTTTCATGCTTCTTCTTTTTCCCTATATTTTTTACACAGCGTGTATCATTACTTGCTCTATGTTCACTGTGGTTTTCGTAGTTTCTAGTGTTTTAAATTTTGCGCCATTTTGCGTGTTTCGTCTGCTAACAAAGAGTAGCTCACCCTCTGCTCTTGAATTAAGAGTTGCTCGAGGAACATGACTTGCGGCACTGTTTAAATATACTTCAAAGGGGATATTTGCCCTACCTAGGCTAACCTTTTGACTTTTCGTAAACGGATGTATGCGGTTAAGGATGCCGCCTACCTGCGCGTTAAGAGACTCAGAAGCGTGAGATATAAGGGCGACATTGAAGCGTGTATAAAGTGCCGCCAAGCGCAGAACTAGCGTGCAAGGTTCCCGCAAATTAATTTTACCATGGGACTTTAAAAAATGGGGACCACATAATTTTATTAGTGTAAAATGTGTAGCGAAGTTTAGTGCACGTTTATAGTTGAGTTTCGCATACACACGGTAAATACATTTTGAAGTACGGAAGTTTGAAAAAGCTGTATGTCTGGCTGTGTTGGAGGGCTTCGAAACAGTGTTTTTAATTGAGCACGTGGTCTTGTCCAAAGTAAGTTTTCTTTTCGTACAAGGGGCCGTTGGTGGTCTCGCCTCCCACCAAGGCGATCCGGGTTCGATTCCCGGCGGGGTCGGAATCGTGCCGGACGATGCCGTTGGTCAGGAGGTTTTCTCGGGAATCTCCCGTTTTCTCCGCCCTTTCATTTCGGCGCCGCTCCACACTCACCTCATGTCACCCCTCACCAGCGCTGAAGACCTCGATGTTAAGTGCTGACCAAAATCTTTCACACACTCACGCTCTTTTCGTACATTAATACAACTGGTGTATGTGAAAACTTTCGTTAAAAACATATTTACCCACACATTACAACACATACGAAGCGTGTGGAAGGTGGCACTCTTAATATAACAAAGACAGTCCATCGTACTTCCTTCGCCACGGTAAATATTTCTTCGTGGGCCACGAAGAAATATTTTATTTTTACAGCTGTAAGGACTTTTCTTTTTTTTACATTTTGACTAAAACATCGAGACTCGCTTTAGATAATATATAGTCCTTAATGGTCCCCATCCTCTCTACACCCCCCTCAGATCAAAAGAGAGCGGAGAGATAAGCGCGGAGTGAATGTACAGTGCTTGGTATATCGAGCGGCAGACTTCTAATACTGTGTATGTGTGTGGGTGAGGAGTGTACGCAGGTGCTTGTTCCGAACTGTACATGCTTGTTCTCTGAGGTGTTTATGGTAAGTAGGTGCAGGAAGTTTTCGTGGAAATATCGTGCATCACTTTGTTTCAATGCCTTACGTGCATATCTGCAGACCTGCTTCGTGGTTACGGCAACGTGTCTTCGTGTAGAGGATGCACTTATTTGACTGAGTCAGTGAGAACAAGGTTGGCTTATTTTTAATTTTATTATCTTTTACTATGATATCTGGTAGATATTATTAGCTTGATTTTTATTATTTTCCATATTATGGTTTATATACAAAACGTTTGAATTCGACCGACAAACTTTGTGGGGCGACTCCATATTAAGGTAGGGTCTACATTTAACAGTTTGGCCGGAAAAGCATATTAAGGGCGTTAAGACCACATGAAAATGGATGTACAGAATTGATTTTAATGAACCCATTGAAAACCGCTGGAAGTATCGCAAATAGCATAAGTATACGCGTTGGAGGATTAAAAGACCTGTTTTCTGACGACATGATATTGGTACGAATCAACCCTCTTTGTAGGAAAATGGGGTATACGAGATTGCAATCGTATGACATTTCGTACCTGCAACTTTATCTCGTGGTTTGATGCCTGTTTATGAAATAACATTTGTTAAACAACACAAAAGGTCGCCTTGGTAAAACACCCTCCAGGCAACCGTTTCCCCGAAAAGAATGACCGACATACTGCGGGTAGATTGTAATGGTGTTCCTCAACGCCTGTGTGGTTATGCAACAAACAGGCACTGCTACTACAGGGGTGGCGGTGGTCAGGCGACTTCTCGTGCAGTGAGTATTGCCTACTGAAGTATCGCCAATCACAATGCGTTCCCGATCAGTTTTAAAATATCCGAATTTCTTAAATTTAAAGGCGAAGTGTTTTGTATATATTTTACATTACATTTTACGTCCCGGTGCCAAACATACCTATCATTTAGTAATAATTCTAAATATTCAATGGTAATGTTTTCATTTACTTTAACGACACACACTTCTTCCTCATCGTAACTTTATAATTATTTGGGATTTCAAATGATCG
This sequence comes from Medauroidea extradentata, assembly GCA_003012365.1. Lineage (NCBI taxonomy): Eukaryota > Metazoa > Arthropoda > Insecta > Phasmatodea > Phasmatidae > Medauroidea > Medauroidea extradentata. The sequence goes on from PNEQ01119766.1 coordinate 7,647, forward strand.
CAAGTTACGTGGCATATATGCTACAGTTTGGGATGCCCGCAGATATCATTGCTACATCTGTGATATATTTGGACGCTTTGGGAGTAACTTACATCTTCACTGTCAAAGTTCTGAAATTTGTACCTTGAGAGTTAGTGGACGCTAACTTTTTTTTTTACGTTCGAGGTAAGGAAACGAGGATGGCTGTAAGTCGAATATAACATGTCCGTCAAACACCTCATCGCCTCTATGCGCGGAGTCGGGCCAACTAAACTAGCGTGCAGTATTCTAAGAAACCGTATTTCAATTAGACTTCAAGCGATGACCCTATTATTTTATTTGTGGAAAGTATGAGGTAAAGTCCAATGCAGGTTTCTAAGATTTAGTTTTCCAATTTCGGTTGATATTTTCTCAGTGAAAAATTCATTTTTAGCACTTTTGAGGTACTTGGAAATCATGTTTTTAGTTAGCGGACGACTTTTTTTTTAATCATAGGGGCGCAGTTTGAAGTGTGTCTTCTTTTCGAAGATAAACACATTGGAAATATTTGTAATAGTTACACAAGATAAAACAGTTTACGTACCACGCTACAGGACGTCTCACGCGACAGGTTCACTGACTCTTGACAATGGCAGTTACATTTGCTAAAGTCGTAGCCTGCCCAGGCCGTCGAGAGATGTGCAGACCTTCAGTCAGTACAAGATTATTCGAAAATTTGCTCAGCGTGCGTAGAAATACTGCTTAGGAATAGCATTCATATACAAACGCGTATACCCATTACCCATCAAAGTTTACTTTTACGGTGCCAAAAACGGTGAAAAAAAGGGTGTTTTTGTGGTACATTTTAGGTACCAATGAACATCTAGGCGCAGAAAAGGTACAGTTGTGTATAGTCCACCTTTATATATAACATTACGTTATAAAATGACATAATCATCATCACTGAATGTATCATAGGGGCGAGTATTCAGCAAGAAAGCTACACACCAGTTCGCTGACTAGCGCTTAGAGGCTAGAGTGAGGTGTAATGTGTACGCTGTATTGTCCTAACTGCTTCCGCCTTATAGGCCTCGAACGCGCAAAATCGTTCACCCAGACGATCACTTTAAGGGGGACGTCTATCTCATGGGCGTCTCGTTAGCAAAGGGGCGGGGGGACCCGTTACATTCAACAATTACTAGAATTTGGCTGTACATTTCCGACGTAAAAAATTTCAAAATTGTACATTCTTTGGCCGTCCTGGGATCAAAGGTTCCCACATCTTAGGGATGTCCTATGGATCTGCATGTATTGGTAGGGTTCTTTCGAGTGAATGAGTGAGATTTTGGTCAGCGTCCAACATACACTGAGGTCTTTAGCGCTGGTGAAGGGTGACATGAGGTGAATATGGAGCAGCGCCGGAATGAAAGGGCGGGGAAACGGGAGATCCTCGAGAAAACCCGCCGACCAGCGGCATTGTCCGGCACGATTCCTACATGCGAAAATCGGGGGAACGGACCCCGCCGGGAAGCGAACACGAATCGCCTTGGTGGAAAGGCGAATGGTCTTACCATTCGGCCACCACGGCCCCAGGGTTCTTTAGAGGAGTTACAATTTGCCTTCTAAGGTGGTTCTTAGGACGTACATGGGAAGCTTGCTCGGACATCAGCAAGAAGTTATTCTGGAAATTCCCATGTAGGTATACTCATGAAGCAGTTCATAAGACATCCTAGGAAGCTCCTGCTCAGAGCTATTTTAAAGTTTTTTTTGTAGGACGCCTGTAGGAGCTCCAGCTTAGACACATGGACGAACATTCAGGGACATCCACAGGACCTCCCTCGGGACTGCTTAGTGTGTAAATATAGGATGATCTACTTCGTACATTTCAATGATGTTGTTCGTCTGTCCCCGGGATATCTTTGCAGGACAGTGTTCGAATTTCCAAAATTCCTCAGATCAGGATCAGTTACAATATTGAAGGCATATGGAAGGATGTAGTCAATAATACCTTTGTTAATATATGTTTCATTATAACTAGTTTAGTTATGTTGAAAGCAACAGAGATTTTTCTCTCATCACCAATAAATGGAAGCGTTAATACGAACATTTATGTTCAACCCAAACCATTGCATCTCCCAATTTTTTTTTTTTTTTTAATTTCTCATGTTTTGTCCCACAAATATTAAATACTGTAAGAAAGCTCTTTAAAATTTACTACAGCATTTACTGGAACACTTCTTCCGATTTTCCCAGTCGTTTGCAAAATACCCGTATTTGAATATCATTTCGTATTTATGACACAGGGTATTTTGAGATTCAAGCGCAAATAACACAAACATTAAGTTTACCGAGTAACTTGTCATACAATTTTCTAATGATCTACAACTTTCCTCTGAAATGACGCTTATTAAATTGATTTACGTTAGTTTCAAAGATACGACTATTTTAACATGATCTGCAGAATGTTATATGCCGCCATCTTGTATTCTGAGAGTTGTCCAAAGGTCCTCGTTTGGTACCCGGTATATCACGTATATACAAGTCTTAAAGGAGATATATCAGTATCTATTTAAAAATTTAAGACGCCAATTTCCCCCGCCCATTCACTCCGGCGCTTCTCCATACTCACATCATATCACCCCTCACCAGCGCTAAAGACCTCGATGTAAAGCGCTGACCAAAATCTCTTCACTTTACTTAAGACAAAAAAAAAAAAAAAAAAAACAGCACTTCTGCCCATGCGCATTACAACTCAATGTTAACAGCCCTACAGGGTACACGGCAACAGTCTTTGGAAAAACAGTTTTTGACAAGACAGTTACAGGTATCTGCGAGTGTAGTGAGAATCTTGAAATGCACGGGACAAGTTCAGGAGGGAGGTGCGGGCACACCACACTCACACCGGGGCTTTCGAACTACCTGTAACCTGTTCAGCATTACAATCACTCAACTATCGCTTCGCTTCCTGCATGCCCCACAGAGTATGTCACATGCAGTTCAAGATTCACACTACACTCGCAGATACCTATAACTGTCTTGCTGATTATTACCTCCTCACACTTACTGGGGCCTGCAGTGGTGAACAGATCTAGAGCATGGATGGCTTCTGAGAAGGGCTTCTGAAGTCCTGGAGGGACACCTCTCCCTCTGGTGAAAAGCTGAAAACTCAGATGAACGGTAACCTGCAGGTACTCCGGGATCAGTGTGAAAGCCTCAGCCTTGTGCTGTGCTGATCAGGGTTCGGACTTGACGCGGCAGTGGTTGAAGTTCCTGCTTAGGAGTCTGGAAGGTGTGTTGGTCTTTAATGGTCTGAAGCTGTCGACTGTTGTGAAACCGCTCCCGAGTGTGTGGGAAATTTTTTTGAGCAATGGATAGATAAAGGAAAGATAATATTATGGAAAACTAACGAGAATATGTTACATATTTTATACTTAAGTAATACTATATACACTTTGCAGAGAAAAATGCAAGTATCTGTGCAATCTACTTCGAAATTCTGTAACCCGTCCTTGGTTCCTTGGTCGTCTTGCCAGCTAAATGACAGGAGTTGTCCTTGAGTGCGAGATGGTCTAACTGGATTCCTACCTGTGAAGGGATGTTTGTCTGGTCACATAGCAATATGACTTATTATGGAGTGGTTTCATAGAGGTTGGATAGTGCTCTGACTCGTCAAGGTGGTCAGTTGTAACCAACCTGCTAGTGACTGTCGACAGGTGGGATGGTAGCCACTTCCACCCATTACAATTGGAAAGGGTGTGTTTGTCCCTCTTTATCGGATGCATTCAACTGCTTCTGATTGGCTTGAGCTAACAATGATCTGGTAGCTTGGGTGTTTGACAGGTTACAATGTGAGACTGCGACCTTGGCACAGCTCACGTTTATTAGGTACCGTACCTATTGTAACAACTTTGTTGTCCTGGGCGCAGCCAGGTTCGTTTGGGATGGAGGGCTTGGATAGTTAAGTAAATAAGTTAAATTAAAAATTTAATTTAATTACAATCTCTATAAACACTCTACATTAAATATACAAAACTCGCGATTCACACTTTTCAAATAAACACTTACAGATATTCCATACAGGAAATCTCTCCAAAAGCCTAATTTACTACTCTAGTGTAAAATTAATCTCTCTCTCTCAAATCAGTCCTCCGACCACATACGTTTTTATCTACAAATGTATCACAATACACAGCCTCAGTTGAACCAATTCGTCCATTCTCACTCTTACTCACACCACTCGGAGTCTCACCGTCGTCGTCACCTCCGTAGCCTCTCCTCGATCTGCTGGTCCCGTCTCGTCCCACACTGCTGAGTCCGTTGTGAACACTCACCAGCTGAACGCCGCAAACACTGCTTCTATGCTCGCAGTGGGCCGGTATTTATAGTCGTCCAAGACGACGCCCAGAATATTCTCATACCTCGTCGACCATGCTGGTTGATGTAAGCTGAACATTCTACGTGTTGCGGGAACATTCAGTTACGTTTGAGCTGAATTCTTGTCCCGGTGACAGGTGCCCACCCATTCAGAACACCTGTGACGTCAGCTGGGCATGAGTGGCCCGCGTCACCAGGTGCGGAAAGATGGCGGAAAGTTGGTGGGGCGCAGTCCACTGACTCGTCGCGTGACTGAAGATAGCGCAGTAAGGGGAGGGGAAAGATGAGGGGCGCAGCCCACTGTCTCGACACCGGGGCTGTAGGTAGCGAGCAGCGTGAGCCGTGAGGGGAAGGCAGGCGACCCCACCCAATGCCCTCGAGAACGCTGACTCGCTACAGTATGTTAGATGTCTCCTGTTCAGCCTTCAGGAATAGGTACAGGATTGCAGGTACTTGCCTGAAACGATTTCTGAATACATTTACTTGAAATATTTTCCTTGCCACCTCGATGCCCTGCTCTTGTCACACAGCTCCTCGCTTACATTCTCATGACTGGCTGCCTCTTGGTGTGGAAGCATCTCCACGCATCCGTATGCTTGCATGTCATGGTCATTGGTGCAGCATAGGCACACAGGCAGTCTCCGAACATATGTAGCCAGGCTAACTAGCAACACTATGCGTGAATGCAAACTCCATTTGTACAGTGTTTCGTGGGTTGCCATTCGTGATTCCACATTGGCTTTTTTTGTGAGAACCCTAATTTGGTAATTCTTACCTTTCATCATCATGTTGAACCACTCATCTGCTTGTCTTGTATTGATGGACGATATTAAAGCTTTTGCAGTTTTTATTGTGTGCCCAGCTGTCAATTTTTTATGTTCTCATTACATGTGACAAGGCAGTATCCTACAATATGTTTCAATAAATTACTGATAAACTCCAGAATAAAAGAAATGTCACTTTGTACATAAATGCAATATTAAGGGAAGAAACCGTGCAAATAAAATTTTAATACTCATGTTTTTTTTTTCTTAAATTTTGGAAATAAGTGACAGGTACAAAGTATGCTGTTTTATTTTCTCGATACTTTTACAAGACATTATTGCAAGGAGTTTGTTGATAAATTTAAAAAACATGTCTGTTATAAAGTGCACTTACTGGACGTTGTTTTATCGAGTTTACTGGACAAGTTGCAAATTATTTCCCTGGTCAACAGAGGTTCAAAATCTTGGTATTGTGTGCCTAGCATCTGCCACAGACTCTAGCTAATACAGGTCAGTGTGTCTACTGTCTACAAAATGTTGCCATAGAAATAAATACACAGCTGACTTGGGATATTCTCATTTGGTAATACGTACATATTTTGCAAAGTACAATTTGACGCATAGTATGCAATACATAATTATGCATATTGTCCATACCGTATAAGAATTCCATTATTTGACAGACAATAAAAATGTAGGGCAATGTACACAAAAACATTATGTATCCTTCCACCACCATGTGCTTCCCAGCCTACAATCAAAACATGTCAATAGTTAAGGTATAGTATCATTGCAATAGAATCCAAAGTGTGTTGTGATTTTGTTTTGGTTATTTTTAGATCTCAGACAAGTAAGATAATTTGTTTTCAATACTGGCTGCACAAGTCTTACTAGGGTTAGGTGGGCAATTTAATGGAAAATTATTTCATATTGCAGCAATGGATAGCCTACTCTTCAGTAGTTCAGTTAATATAACAATTCAAAATTTTACATCATTTATTGTATATTTCCTAGGTATGCTCGAAATTGTAACATGTAATGTCATTACAAAAAACTTGTATGGGTAACTTATCTATTTTTTATTTCTTTCAACACCTAAAAAGTTTTAATAATAATAGCTTATTTAGTTACAACATACTGAAGTTGTTAGAGCGTACGACACTGTAAACTAACATATACATTTAAAATTAGACACTAAAAGAGAGAAATTCAACAGTTTTTGTCGGTTTGGGCTCGCATGTAGGCTCACGTCAGCATTTTTCACAGTCTCCACATGCAAAAGAAAAAAAAGCAAGAGAAGAAACAGAATCTCAACCCAGAATAAATATCTTAAATAAGTATCTACACTGTCATAGATCCACTCAAACACTCATCGACTGTGTAAAAAGCATTAAGGATTAAGAAATGTTTACGGTGTTTTTTGAATATTTTTGTGTTACCAAAACATGCATCTTGCAGGTGCCTGGGGAGTTAGTTAAATAACTTGCAGCAGTGTATGAAGGACCTTTCTGCTGTAAGGTGAAGTTGACAAGATGCATGTGTACAAACTATTTACTTGTAGTGTTATGTTGATGAAAGTGTTCATTCGTGTGGAGCAACTTCTGATTTTTGGAGATAAATGTCAGCAATGAGTAAATATATTCACAAGCTAAGGTCATTATTTTGGAATTTTTAAAAAGGGGTCTGCAGGATTCAGTCTGTTTTCTCCCATGAATTATTCTTACAGTTCTCTTCTGCATAAGGAAAACATGTTATTATATTTTGGTTTCTCCAAAATGCTTTCTTATTTTTCACGTATATAACACACTACTTTCAATGTCGGTGATGGAAGTTAACCAATATATTGATCAGGGCTGCCACTACTGCTTCATCAGATCATACGATCACGTCCTGTTGTTTTAAGTGGTATGTTATTCTGCCACGTGTTTGGCACGTGTTAAAAATATTGGTAGCATCGGCTGTGGAAATACGGAATTCTTACATCGGATAGACAATAGGTGGTTCGTGATAAAGAAGGTAAACTTTTTTAAAGACTATCTTGTACAGAGTAATACGAATAATATTAAAAAACAATTTTCATTGTGACAAGACGTTCACTTTTGAGTTTGCTACAATCTATGCATTTTAATTGTAACTTAAAGTGATTTACTTGAATTAAAAAGTGGCAGGAAAGTACAAATTATCTGAAGTAATAGGATTTTAAAGTGCTCACAATAGATGACAGAGTTGCAATGCAGCCAGTTTATTAAAAGCTGCAGGATGAGAAAGCGTGTGCTTGTGTGCTTGCAGGATGGTGAGAGGTTGTTCCTGGGTGCTCCTGGCAGCTGGTACTGGCAAGGTGAGTCACGTCCAGGTCGGCTTAGATTGCCTACCATACCTTCAGCTCTGAAAAAAAAAATGTATTGATGTAGTGCAATCATGCATATACCGTTACCTTTAAAAAGTAAACAATAGGTAAAATTTTTATAAACATATGTCAATCTATCATGTATTCTTATTGTGAAAGTGGAACAGAAATGCATTAAAAATAAAAATATTATATAAATGAGAACTGAGTTGGAAAAGGTTGATATGTTAATGTTGATGGTTAAAGGGCAAACTTTCAGTATGATCAATTCTTTTTAATCACACTTTAGGAACAACAATTAACAGATAGAACACTGCTAGTAATGTTTGACAGAGGTGCTCCTCGAGTCTGTTTCTTAGAGACAGAAGTCTGTTCTAGCGACATACAAGAGGCTTTTATTGATGTATAGATAAGAATTAAAGTGTCACTGCTACCTGCAGTATTTTTGCCATGGCTGTGCCTTTAGTACATTTGTGAACTGTGTAGATGATACAATGATGAACCTGCAGAGATGAGAAGCTTAAATCTTCTATAAATTTTTTTGACTTTATATCTTTATGAGCTTAGCCTGTATATTGTTTATGAACATACCATGATTACATCTCCTATATTTAAGTTACTTGTATAGTTGTAATTATTGACTTAAATGTTTAATTATAAGTTATTAGGATATTTTTAGCTTACGGCCATTCAAGTGTAGAAAACTCATAATTTTACATTTGTATGAAATAGTGTTAGTTTTGTAGATGTTACTATAGTATCATCTAATAGAAAATGTTTACCGTGCCTAATTTTCCCATGACATGTCAAAGTCAGAACTTGCATGTTACAGTGATATTCACCCAACGAAAGCCAACACTTGCTGAAGTGAAATAATGTATACTAAAATTAGATGCTATAAAACACCTCATTTTTCTACTTTTAAAAGAATTTCTGAAAATAAATGATTTTACTTGATTTTTATTTTTAGCAATTTAAAAAAACATACAAAAATAAGTTTTATGTTTTTGTAGCTTCAAGCATATAGTGCAATACATCTCATCTTAGTGTTAATTATTTCATTCAGTTAGTCTGTTGGCTTTTGTTGAATGTATGTTGTAACATGCAAATTTTGACTCTGCAATACCGCTATGGGAATACTATGTATAGTAAACATTTTCCATAGGCGGATAATATGGTCACAACTAATGTCTACGAAACAAAAATTATTTCATAGAAATATAAAATTATACTTTTTTTCACACTAGAACGCCCTTATATTTATATAATGGTAATGGTGAGAGTTAATCTTTTACAAACAAATTGGTTTCAGTGAGAATAATCTACCATTATAGATATTGTCAAATCATGATAATGAATTTTTTAATGGAAATTCTTTTTGTAGCAGAGGTTCTTCAATGTTGAAAATTTTGTTCCAGAGGTATATAACTTTACACGTTGCAGTCCTGTACTTCAGGAAACTGTGCGAGGGAGTGTAGTTTTCCAGCAAATAATATCTCTCAAGTGTGATGTAAGAAAAAATTGGAGGGAGCATGTTAATCTGTGTATTTTGTTTCGTAGGCCAAGCGTATTCTATAGATTCGCATGCCCGGCTGACGTTCACACCACCGAGGCGATACAGCTACCGCGGAGGTAAAGCTACTGTGAAGCTACTTGTCAGTGTCTTCTTCCTCAGATCAGTTGGCACTTACAAATGGGGCGAAGGAAATTAATTCACCACTTAATACTCACACAACTCACACAAAGTGTCCTGTATTAACCCAAACAATAACATACTACTACTGTCCAGGTGTTTGTGCTACCCAGCAATAAAAGAGGCAACCAGATGTTTGTCAATTTCAACCATATTTTCATAACTCAAAACTCAAGTTGAGAGAAATATGTATTTAGATGCTTTCAGTAGCGTTACAGCACCACGTAGCCACGTAGTCTGCATAAAGAGCTTCTGTTCTAGTCAGACAATTATTTTATCCTGACTTGTGTTAATTATTGTGTTGCCGTCTAAGCATTAGCTTGGCTTTTCTCACGCAGTCTAAGTAATACACATAATGAAGTTCACTTTCTTGAATTTAAGGTATGAAATTATTACAACCACTCCCGAAAACTTATGGCTTTAAAATGTAATGATAGTACATTTTTATTGTACAAAAGCAGTCATAGTCTTTAACTGTAGTCTTTGTAGTAAGAAGGTGCTAGTCAAGACTGTGGAAAAATCTAGCTGCAGTGAACTCTTTTAAAGGAAACAAATAGGTATTATGGAATACAAGTGACAATGCCGAAAAAACATCTCCCCAATATTCCACATTTGGCATAGTTCTGTGAAGAACATGCACGTATGCAAGCAGTCTTGTAAATATGTAATTCCTCATACATGCTTTACACAAAGCACTTGTATTAAAAAGTCATTGTTGCTTTCTCGTGCCTTTCAGTAAGCTATGTAGTGTCAAATATGAGCCTAAATGTGCTTTAATAAGTTTTCATATATTTCCTGCTTATCAAAATATGAAATGCTGTACAGTAACATTACCATTTAAATAAATTAAATGTTATAATGTTGGAGAACTGATCTACTTTACAGATTACCAATGTAACACGTACCCATCATGCTGAAAGCATCAGGCGGTACTTAAAAATATATTTTACATCCTTGCATGTACTGAAGATTGAGGGCGAAAACAATGTGAGTGTGACAGAAGATCTGTCTAATGCATTAGTTTTCCAGGAAGTTATTATTAATACTAAAATTAATGTATCTACATGCATCATAGTACCGCTGAGAAATAAGTTGCTAACATCTTGTGATCTGTTTGAGTTTATGTATCCATGTCCTCATCATCTTCCACACTCAACTATCAACCTTGTGGCCACCACACATCCCTACACTTCACACACCATTAGTATAAATAAATAAAAAAAACTTTAATTCCTGTTTTACAGGTCAGTTCTCTGTTCACTGGGCCAGTAAGCTTTGCCTTCCACTGCACCTGACCCCTCTCCCTTCACAACAGTTTCACCTCTAGACCCCTAGCCATTCTTACTGATACACCTCTGCAGCCTTTCACTTCTGAATATGAATGTACCCTCTTAAACCACCTTGGATATCCCATTCTTCTCCACTACCCTGATGCATCGTTGATGCCGCTGTCAGAGTATGTAGGTTCTCAGTTGCCAGCTCTGCTCCAGATTCCACGTTTGGAAATTCTTTTATAATTGGTCTGGTTTAATGTGCCCACGTCCTTTACCCACTTGTCTGCCGTCTGCCTAATTCCACTGCTATTCATTTTCTCCTCCAACTGCATTACCCATTTCTTGTCTGCCTTCCCAATGGACTTCTATGAAAATGATCACAGTGACAGAATCTGATGTGTGGTCCCACTTTTAACTTATGTGTTCTGAGCGTATCTTCTCTTCCCACATTTAACCAGCACCTGATACCCAACTGTAAATGCGGTTTTTAACATACCCTGTTTCACGACACATTTTAGTATATTGGTAATGTCTGTTTTACTAGCTGCAATTTGGTTTGCGGCTATTGTTTTAAGGACAGCTCTGGTCGTATCTGACTAGTAGCTGCATGTGTGGTGTATTATTACTATAACTGAAAAACCGCTGATCGATAACTGTGTCTTCCAAGGAGTCTTCAGTGGTTGATATTCAACAGTTCTCCCTTCACTGATTACACCGTTCATTCTACAGCTGTGAAATGGTGGTGTTAACTTAAGATATCCCACCATTTTCTCTCGGCCTTGAATTGAGATCCATTGTTTGCTACAATTGTTTCTAGTAACCCTTATGTTGAGAATTTGGATCTTCGGTAATCCTTGCTGCTGTTGTTGAGCTCATCACATCCACTTCCACCCACTTGGAACCTGCATAGACCAATGTTTGCATATTTTTGACGGTCTTTCTCTGCAAAATCCACAAGAACACATCCCAGATAAGTCTCACAACTGGCTAAGCATCACAAGCGTGGTTAGGGTTTAGTGGTTGCAATAACTGACACAGATGTGTCACGACATGTTAAGGTGTTTGTCACGTTTATATGGTCTAGGGAGCTCTATAGCTATTAAATAACGTACTAAGCCTGATGTATATAACACTCTTTAATACTATCACTTGGCATTGTACAAGATACCACACAATGATATTACCGTCATGTATATCTGCCGGCCACGCCCCTGCAGGGCTACCAACCCCATGTATATACATATACCTGACATCTCCCTTTTTTTTTTTAAACAAAGATAACAGAGAAAACAAAGATCTGTATGAATGATTTGGTCTACTTGTCTAAAGGTCCAATCTTTGAGGGGGCACTATGTTGCGTCTAGGTCGAGGTTTTCTTTCCCCAGGTATCTCTTGGAAACCTAGGAAATCTGGCGAGCTGCTCCTGGAGTCTGCTTCGGTGGGCACCTGCGATGTTTCTAGGGAATCCTTTCTCTGCACTTCAGCCTCGTGGTAGTCTGTGCTGGTGAGTGTCGGTAGCACTGGTTCAGGTGCTACCTTTGTGGGGGACTCCGGCTCCTGCCTTGTAGGTTGGATGTGCTTTGATGTTTGTGATCCTTTCATGGATGTGAGGAACCACGAATTCCTTCTGTATGTGCCTTTTGGGGTGTCTACGATGTATGAACGAGAGTTCGGTACTGTCCCCACTATCTTGGCAGGAACCCATCGTTTGTGAGCTTCTCTATAT
>PNEQ01119767.1:0-19784 GCA_003012365.1 Medauroidea extradentata
TTTATCTAATTTTGACTTTGTCATTTTTGGCAGTAAACCGACGATATATCATCTCACTAATCTCATGTTTGGGGCACCAAATACGTTTCCGCGAAACCTTTACCCACTGAAACTTTGTAATGTCAATAAAGTTAACGTGAATATTTTGAAAATATATAATTGTGGGCACCGTCACCAATGGTTGTGCACAGGGTAAACATATGTTTCTCATTCGATTAACCTCTTACCTTAGGTGTCTGTAATTACCCCACAACGTCAAATAGGCAGGACTATAAATAAGGCCCAGGCGAAGTCGCTGTTAGTGGCAAGGACAAACTTAAGACTGCTTTTCGCGTGGACAGCTATAGCTACTTATCCTGCTGCAGAATTAGTTCAACTAGCCACTTTGACATTCTAACACATGATGACTGAAGTACCAATCTTGTGTACAAAGAGGTTTTTCAATTAAAGTAAACAACGAATAATACTCGCGAGCAAAGCCGCGGGGGACTGCTAGTAATGTAATAAAATAACTTTGGCACTTGATAACTGTTTACGTATGAGTTAGCGTTTCTTAAATCGGCCTTTAAAATATCACTGTTTATAACTTTATAACAGAATACACTATCTTGTTTGCTTGAATACGGAGTGAGTAAATTAAAAGTGCTGCAGAGATTAACGCTATATTGCAAGTGCAAGGTGTACATTCAGGACCAGCTGATGACGTGCGCTGCGTGGCAATAAGAATTCGAATTTGTGTACGACTAAAATGTTTACATTCCTTTGGAATTGCCACTGTGTTATTTTAATGACTGTAAAATTATTTGCTTATTATTGGTGCACCAAAGAGTTGCTAAGCACGAAATTGTAAAACTGACAGTGAATTTATTTATTTGGTTACACTTTGTCGGAGAAACTTTTGCTGTCTCAGTTTTTATTAACAGTAAACGGGTGTGTTTGTATGATTTATATAAATGTTAACCTCCAATTTCCTGAAATTACGTGACGTATTTTGAACTAAGAAGATGAAAATATAACAATGTTTTTTTCCTCAAATATTTACATACTGCGTTGCTGTCATTAGACTCTTAAGGGTGCAAATCAAAATATACAGTTCCTTTTTTAACTATACAACCCTTGCACTTAATACAAAATAACGCTTCGCAAACGCTGTTGCTGACATTTTTGCTATCAAAATCACAGAGAATTTTATTTAAAATGAATATCAAGATAACCTCTGTCACCAAGTATTCGTTCAAAAAGTTTTTATAATATTAATTCAACTAATGATCGTTATCGAATTTTTTCTTTCAATTTCCCACAAAATATGTCGGTGGCAAGACTAAATGACGGAGTAGTAGTTTAGTGGTAAAATGTGTAATTGTCTATGAAAACTGAGTCTCCGAATTACAATCTGAGTTGTAATCTATATATAAAAATGCCTGTGTGTATGTTTCTTAAGACGTATGCGTTTCTATACTATTAATCGAATGCGATGAAACTTTGGCGAGAAGCTGTAGGAGCACAGAGAAAAAGGTTTGGTTGATTCAACCGTATATGTGTTTGTATTTGGCCAAACAAGCGTGCTCTGACAGTTGAACCAACCAAATATTTGGTTGCCTGGTAGGTATAGTTATCCCAAAAGGATGGTTAAGTCCAGTTAAATATGCATTTTGTTAGGACAACAAAGTAAATACTTGGTGCGTTTCGTACGTTGTTCAGCCAACAAAACTTTTGTTGAATAAAATACATACAAACATATATATATATATATATATATATATATATATATATATATATATATATATATATATGGGTAAATCAACTAAACATTTTCTCTGTGTGTGCCCGCAAAGTTTTGTGATGAAAAAAATTTTACGTAAAAGGTAAAGGGAAAAGAGAAAACGGGGAAGGTGGCAGAACATGGTTACCATAAAAAATTTAATAAAAATACTATATATACATATTATTCGGAAAAAAATTTATTTTTTAAAAGATATCTACAATAGAATTATTTTATTTTACGAATTACTCTCAGACTGAAATTCTGCACGACTCAAACAGGCTGTGCTTTATAATCGGTTATTTTATATAACTGTGAGTTTTATGTTACTCTAAAATATTTGCTAACAAAGACGTATATCTAAAACAACACTTCAGTTTGTCGTACACCGTATTGCTAAAATGATTTAAATACGTATCACGAAAAAAGATGCCTGCTTAGCATATTATCTCATGAAATTGAAGACCATGCAAGCGACTATATACTTTTTTAATAAGCGTCCGTGGCATGCATACCACGAAGGTGAAAGGTTTTTACGGCCATTCAACAACGAGGTCTTAAGAACCTATGAAGGTTAAGGGTGTTCCAGTGCGGAAAAATCATAATTTTATATTTGTATAAAATAGGGTTAGATTCGTAGACATTGTTTGAGAGTACATTTTCCTCTTACGAAAAAAATTTAGCTCAGCCAGTTTTTCCATAACGTCAGTTCAAAGTCAAAATTTGCATATTTTTACTTCATGCAAAACTTGAAAACCAATAAACATAATGGAATGGAAAAAATCACATCAAAACTACATGCCACAGTGTACAGCTTGAAACATATAGAAACCGTTTACATAAATATTTCGTATTTTTAAAAAAAAGTTTTAAAGGTAGTAAAAATTTTGCCAATTTTAGAAATTTTTTTTAAGTATAAAAATTTTTTTGTAAAGGGTTTCTATATGCTTCAAGCCGTAGACCGTGGCATGTAGTTTTTATGTGATTTTTTTCCATTTCATTACGTTTACTGGTTTTCAAGTTTTGCATGAAGTAAAAATATGCACATTTTGACTTTGAACTGACATTATGGAAAATCTGGCTGAGCTAAATTATTTTCATAAGAGGAAATTGTACTCTCAAATAGTGTCTACAAAACTACCCCTATTTTATACAAATATAAAATGACGATGTGAGGTGATAAAAGACATCACAACATCCTTACCCGAGCCGGGATTCAAACCCACGACCTCTCGCATCGTAGACCTCGCCTAACCGACTACGTTACGGAGATCAGCTGCATACCCCGAGACAGCGGATTTTTAAGTGCCGCTTGTTTTATGATTGCAGATAAGTTCCATTTTATGTGCTCATAGAGTTTTACGTAGCACAAACTGGAGTTTATTTAGGTTACATTGCAATAAGTTTGGAAAACGTGTGTATCAGACAACTGATAGACTTTTAGACACCATAAATCTGTATTTTCTGTTACTGTTGTTACAGCTCGAATTGCAGTTAAGAAAGAGATAAGAATTGTCTAACTGATATTATATCTGCAATACCAGTAACGTCAAAATTATATTTAAATTCTATCGGTATGTATTCTATTCCGTAGATAGGTTAAAGTTCCAAAAATTTACCCAGAAGAAAAGTTATGTCACAAAATAAAAAAAATTGGTGAACCGCAGCTGAACGGCGGGTTATTTTACACTCTCATATCTTAATTGTAATAGCAGAGGAAGAGTCTACAAACAAAAGATGAAAGTGGATGAATCCTTTATGTCGAACAATGAAACCCGTCTTTTTACTTCTTCATGAATTTTTAATTCATGACTGCCGAAATCATACCACAATTGACGGAAAATGGCCAACGACAGAATCAATATTGATGCAGCTATTTGAATTTTTCCATACGCTCCTAGTTAGTTGTGTAATTCTGCAGAGCAGCAGAGCTTAAAATTTGTTTCGCCTCAATAAGCGTTTCAACTATAATCTGTACAGGCCTTTTGATAAATTCGGATTCTCTTTACAATTCCTTCGTCAGCAAACATTAATCAATTAACTTGACTGTCCACTTTATGCACACGCCTGCCGTCATGTAACACAGGTAAACAACGAGCGTGTTTGTATTTCCAAAGATAAAAAAAAAAACACTCTGCGTTTCTCGTTAATATCTAAAATTTTCCAGTTATTATGGTCTATACTAAAGTTTTATAACTTGAGGAGGCAAGTAGTTAACAGATCGATAAATACGTGTAGCCTACTACGCTGAATGGATATTTTGCGTACCTTATAGTGTAATAACGTAATTGATTTTATCGTACTGATTCATTGAAACAACGTAATTCACAAAAACATACTATACATTAAATATACAAATTCTAAATCATACGTATTAATAATTTATCAGGGAAGGAAATCTTTAACACATCTTATTTTTATCTTACTACTATAGCATGCGTATACATCATTTACTGCAGAACTATTTTTGAAAATCAATAGTTGTCATATCAAATTTGGTGATGTTTTCGCAAATATGAGTGAGCAATTTTTTTTCCAGCTGTTTTGAATAGCTATACGAGTTCTATTTACTCACCCACAGTAAACACATGCAAATATATAGTCTAAAGTAGATCTTAATTTGGTTATAGAAAATTTCGTTCATGGATTTTTGAAAAGTATATTTTGACAAGCATATGTTTTTAAAATGTCTTGGAAATAATCCAAGGCCAGTGTAATACTTAAAAGCAGTTTCTTTTTTTAAGACTTCAGTCAAATTCAAAATCTGCATTTAACTTATTTTTACTAATAATATACAACGAATTTATATACAGTTATAAAAACACATCAATTTTTTATATACATGTATAAGAATATTTTCATGAACGCGGTATTTCTTCTTTAGTTTTGCATAACTGAGAAAAATTTTTTCCGAAGTTCATTAATTTGCAATTATATTCTATTTAATTGACTTCACTCAGAAAAAAAATATTAAGAGGTACTTTACGTTCTATTAAAATATATCAATTAAGTTATTTAATCATTTTAAAGGCATAATATTTTTTTATCTTATTGCCTCCAAACTTTTTTGAGAAGAAGTTTTGCAATGCAACATTAAAATAAATTAAAGTCCTTTCAGTCGTCTTTGTATAACATTCCTGTAAACAATGTCGTTTATTTTATTCAAACAACACAAAACCATGTAATGTTATAAAAAAATTATATATATTTATTTTACATGACATTCTGAATATTTTTTCGTAACTAACGTTCATAATAAATAGGTGCCTAATTCCGCCTAATAAATATGAAGCAATGAAATGGAAATAGTGGGGTTTTTTAATCAAAGCGCACAGCTTCACAATTGCTGTTCTTCAACTGCAGACAGATAACTATATCGTTACCCTTTAGGAAAGAGAGAGCTATCGAGCTATCACAAGGGAGGAGAAAGGCTTTATGGGCCTACGCTACTGGCAATATTGTTCTGCTTCAGGCGAGCTGATATAACGAGCGACGCCAACTGCTCAAACAAAAAAAAAAACATCCGGCGCGTTTGTTTTCAGCCCCGTCATCCTTTTTTTTATTCCAGCGCGCTCATCCGCTAATGGTGTTGTAACACGATTTTATGAAAACTCAACAATTAAATTACACAATGGACGTTAAGTGGGAAGTATTTATATCAGAAAACAAGTTACAGGACACTTCTAAATTAATCAAATGTAAGTCAATAATGGTAAAATATCTACCAGCGAAAATATACCCCATAACTAACATTTATTATTCATAGTGTTTTCGTTTATAAAACACACAGTTTTTCGTTAGAGATATTTATTCAGCTCTCATCGCTGAGTTCTTGATCTCTGGAAAGGCAGACGAGAGTAGGGACCGTAAAAAATTCACGTTTTTTTTTTTGCACAAGCTATAATTCAAACAACTGTTGGTTCACGTTAATTTCGTGATTGGACCTCAATTTATTTTACAATTTCTGGAGGTCACATAGAAAACAAAATAGAAATAGAAGCATTTATATGCAGGCCCAATCATGTGATATTACTGTAACACAGAGCAGCCAATGTTCAGCTGTTGTTTGCTATAGTAGCTATATATTATTGGATGACGAATGTTTGGAATATATTGAATTTTAAAACATATATACTTAAAATAGGGAAAAGTATTAAAACGTAATATTTGCGAAAATTCTTAAAAGCCTTCTGGCAAAGAAAATCATTTTAATACTAAAAACATTTAAATAATATAATAGTAAAATGTGAAAAATGCTATATTAAATACAAACAAAAGAATAAAAAAGTTGTGAAAAAATAAGAACACAAAATGGACTCCCTCCATTAGCTAAAAATTGCTCAAAAGTAATTCAAAAACTAAACGTGAAAAGGTCATGGTAAAATGTGGAATTTGTGGAATTACTTGTTGTAATCGGTCACACAAAAAATCATCAACGAAGTTAACTGCATATAAAATTGGCAAATAAATAAAAAATGCTACAATAAGTGATAATTACTAAATATATGAAAAAGAAACAGGAATTGACGATCCTATATTGAAAACTTTTGATATTAGTAGTATAATTGGTGAAATACAGCCGAAACTATTACTTAATGCTATGAAAATAAATTGTAATAAATAAATTAAAAGAGCAACTAAAGCAAAATAATTTCGAAGTTCGTTTGAATTTTTCACTGTACATAAAAGTGGGCCAAATATTGAAGAATAATATCAAGACGCATCTTTTAAAACTAAATGTAAAATTATTTTTAAAACAACAGCTTCAGAAGATTGTTATGAAGGTGGTATTTCAAAAAATTTTGCTGAATTGGAATCATTTCAAGCAAGAGGATCTCAATGGGTAGACTACTAAACAAAATGTACAATCTAGAGTTAAGAATAAATAAATGTAACCCATTTAAAGGAGCTTTTTGTATTGCTTTACCAGAATAATTATGTCAAGTAGGTCTTATTTTATGTGTAGTACTACATCTGTACCAAGTTTGGTGAAATTCTGAAAAAATGTATGCTATAAATGTTGAAAATTATATTTAAAAATGGCAAAATTATAACAAATGTTCTAGTTAAAAATGAAATTTCATTTGAAGTTTATTAAAATTGTTTATTAAAAAATAAAGTATTGCACAAAAATATAATTCTTATAAGAAATACAAAAACATTAACTGATATCAATAGAGTCTAAAAAAGAGCATTAGTGCTGAATATAATAAACAAGTTCTTCTTAAAGATAATTTTAACACACTGCCGTGGGGTTGTTACTGAACTAAAAAGAAATAAAAATAATATATCAAGGGTGGTCGCAATTCGCGGCCCCCTTGTACGATGTTAATAATCAAGACTCGGTGGTGGCAGGCACTGAAAAATTTAAAAGGGTCCATACAAACAGGCTCTTGAAAATAAAGGGGTGGGCGATTCACCCATCCCTTGAATTTGAAATGGAATAAAAATTAGTACATATATTTTTTTAATAATCAAATGATTCCAGTTGTAGTTGTAAAATTGATTATAAAAGCTGCTACAAGAAATGGAAATGAATCATTAACTAATTTAGTATAGTATTATATTAATGGTTATTCTTTAACACATTGGTAATTTCAATTCACCTCATACTAAGTAAGCTAATTCATAATACGTGTAGAAAAGTAGTTAATGATGACGGTAAGCATGTGTATGTTTTAGTTTTATACGAAATTATAAAAATTAATTGAATTTTGTAAATAAAATCGCGCAAAATACGAAACGCGAAAATTTGAATTTTGTAAATATCTCATACTGTCAAAAAAAATATATATATAACATTTTTCGTTTATTTTTTTATTTTTTTAAATTATTTACTTAGGTATTTGTGCATATGTTAACTTATATATTTTTGTTTTTCTGATTTCCTATTTATTTATGTGTGTCATTACTTATTTATTTGGTCAAATCCTCAGATACCTGTACAACAGGTGGCTGCAAAAATACTTGTTTTCTGTGTGAATGAAACACAAGTTGACTTTTCACAGCAGTCTTCCCACCATATAAACTTGGTCGCTCCACGCCATGTTACAGGCCTGAATGAGGCGATGTGAGGCCGCCGTATAGCGTGTTCGCGAGGGCTCTATCTACGTGGATGAGTGGGTCGAGCCAGGAGACGACACTGAATAAATGAGATACGCCGGCTACATCAACCGTCGAGACGACGGAGAAAGCAACAGGTCTCCGATGTGAAAACACTTGTTCGGCGTCTGTGTCCATTACACCGCCCAAATAAAGTCGCTCTGAAAGACAAACGACGCATTTACGCTCCCTGATCTTAGTCACTGTTTCTTTAATACTGCACTAGAAACCAAAGAATAGATGTTTTCGAATACCCCCTGAACTCTTCTTAAATACTTCGCATAATTGTTATTTTTAATACTTGACACAATTCTAAGACACATGTTGCTAATCGTCTAAGATTTTGCACGTTAATGTTTATCATACTTTAGAACAGAATTTCAGAAATGACATACTTATATCAACATTCAAACACATATTTATATTAATTTAATTTAAATGCTTCATTTGTTGGCACCATTAAGTATATTGTGCATACATAACTAAAACAAATGGTTAGCTAGAACAATTTAAGTGAGCCTTATTCCTTTATAACTATACACATATGGACGAGTTACTATCTAAAGTGCATAAAAAGGGATGTACGGATTTTTTTATTACGACCATTAAAGGTACCTCATTACACTATCGGCAAAAATTATATACAATGCAACCGTTACTCTAAGAGGTGATATAGGGCCGCGTCGTGTTTAACACCTAACGGATAATGTGTTGTATAATTTTTATTTCACAATGTGCAGCTTAAATTATGAAGATGAAATTAGTACATAGCTTCCTGAAAATCACGGATTTCCAAAAACACCAGACCGTAAAATGTTTAACTATAAAAGTTAATCAGCCTTTCTAAGGCTCTGATGAAATTAAAATAAAGGAAGATGATGAAATATTTCAAATGATGGTTCGCAGCCGTTAGGTTTTAACAGGGGCTACAAACAATTTGTTATCTTAGATTTAAAACATATCTACTGGTTCAGCGAAAACTTCTAACTGGCTGGAAATAAAATACTTGAATTTATCACCCATCAGCTGTTTTAAATACAATGAGAGTAACGAATCACTGCATGGAATTTCCGGTCATTAAATCGATAAGTTTTCTGCGATTTTTTAAAGTTCGCTGCAATGGGAATTTACAATTAATTATAATTTATTGGTATGTGGACATACGCCATTGCTCATGTTTTGATGATCAAACTTGTGTTGAATGACAAAAGTGCAGAAAACACAGAAAAGGACATAAAAAACAAAAAACAATCACAGTTTTCCCGCGACAAACTATAATCTCTAAGAATAGTAGATCCAATGTCTGGCCTTCTGAATTGCTTACTATTTACTAGAAACATGTATACTAGACTGCAAGATGTTGTTTGATCGCTCGACGTTTCCCGTAAGTACACAATGTTGTAGCTTGCAGCGGGCTACGCATTTGGCCAACAATTACATTTCCACGATAGAGTGACCAATCATATATAGAGCAGTCAAAGACGTAAATGACATTACATAAGAGGCGGGGGCCGGTGACATCACATATTGATATTGCGTTCAATGATCTGCAGATCAACGAAGTCTAATCTCTTGTTTGCATTATGTCTATCAATTGCAACTGACCCTGGATTTTCGCGAAAAGAAAATATCAGTGATTGGCTGTTTCTAACTCTTACCGTCTTGGTGTTCTTCACCCAATAACATACGTGTGGTGTAGCAGTAACCTTGTTCTGATTGGCAGATCCAAACGAGAGGCGACCCTGCAGAAGGACATGTTGCCAATAACCACAAATGAAAGAAATTGTTTTGTACGTTAAGCGTCCAAACACAATACTGCATAAAATTTTCTGGCGAAAATCCATGGTCTCTATATATTTATTATCCGTGAACATAACCTTAGAAGTACGAGACTGGACAGTGAATTCTGTTAAATTAACCCTCTTGCATTGTTTATAAAATATCTGTCAGCACCGCCATTACAAGTGGTACTAAGCTTTATTCTTCTACACGTTTGAAAGTTAATAGTTATTCAGTTGGTATGCCATGAGTAAGAGTCAAATTTATGTCGGCGCTTATAGAACACTGTCCTTCGGAAATGTTCGGTTTTGAACTCAAAGTCCAGCATAAATGTTGACCCCTTTCTAACACCAGTGTAAAGAGCTGTAGAAATTTTCCCTCGCCAAACTTGTCCATAAAAGTATACGTAACCTTCATCCTAACCTCAAGAATAAATAAACCTTTGTGGTTTTGTTTCAATTTTTTCACTCTAGGAAATGTCTCCATCGAACTACTGGGGTTCGTAGTAGATAGGCCAAGAACTTATTTTAATTTCTAACTCGTATTTCAAATCTGATCACTATTAAAATAGCACCACTGAAATTGTGCTCCCGGCGGTTTTTCAACGAAATAATAAGTCAATAAAAAGCAACATTTTACCGTAGTCTCCAGAACTATCATTTGAGGCATCAACCATGAACAACAGATTCAATAATAATTTATTGTAAGGAATAGAGGCGCACATTTTTTCGCGGAAAGATTATCCAACTTACGTAATCATTCGCCAAGTGTCTTTATCAGGAGGCACTTACCGTTAAATTTACACCAATAAGAACAAGGTTACTGCAACATTAGTCTGTGGTTCGCAGGTAGAACCTAAAGGCTCTTAATAGCTGTAATTGACCAAAGGAGTTGTCATTACCTGAAGGGTTTCGAAATACAACGAACCAGCCGCGGAAATCAGGTGTCTATAGTAATAATTGCTACATGCAAAAGTCGCGTTATAATCTGATAGCAGACTAGACTGCAAGCTGTTATGTTCCCTCGACATCTTTCATTTACCCGAAAATACCGTGGCCTGCCAAATGTACAGGGATTACACACGTAACTGCTTTCACTTAAAAGCTGGTACCCAATGAACTCACAGATCGTACTCAGGCATAAACACGGCACTGAAGTCTAACTTGCCACCAAATAATAACGCGAATTTTGCAATTCTCTAGTAAAAAGTAGCGACTGGAAATATACGCGGGTTCACTGACCAGTAAACAAAACCTCCAAGAATGTCTGTTTACTGAAGCATACTACAGCTGCTCACTGGCTGTTCGCTTACGCAGTAATACCACATAATCGGACATGAATTCAGTTACTTCTTTATTACTAGAGACGGGAGAAATACGCGGGTTCACTGACCAGCAAACATTACCTCCAAGAATATGTGTGTACTCATGTAAACAATAATTGTTCATTGGCTTCTCGCTTTACACTGAAATGGGCCCGCATTTACTTACATTGTTAATATTGGTTCATGGACTTCAAAGTGGTGTTAAATAAATCAACGGTCAATTGAGTAAGTTTGCACGAACTTACAAATGATGGAATTCTAGCTTGTGTCTAAATAAAAACGCGAATTTTTTAGGTCTCCATTTACTACTAGCTCAGCGAATTCAATGAGGTGTCAAGGCCCAATGGCGTAAGCGACACAAACTTACAGTTATTTGAATCCTAGCTCGTACCAAAAAGAAAACTAGAATTATTTAGGCATTAGAGCCATATTCGCGTACCCGCAATTGTTGTGACCACTGGCAGAAGAAACCCGCCCGCCGTTGAAGGCCTCGCTGAGTTGTTTCCCCATTGAAACCACACGTTGGGACATTAAGGTTCCTATCCACCTGCGCTTTAAACGCATTGCAGCGAGTTACTAGTAATCATATTTGGAATAAACATCTCAACGCGCAATAAGTTTGTAGATCTACGAAAAGAAAACACATTTCAAACAATGTTTCTATCAGTTTAAAAATTAGGATCGCTTATTGGAAACACGATTTCCAAGACCCTCAAAATAGCTAAAAACAAATTTTATAAACTGCCGTATCTAGGAAATTTCCAACCGGATTCGAAAAACACAATAATAGAAATATGCGCTGGAATTTGAAAATAAAATTAAACGGTCACCGCTTAAAGTCCTACAGGAAAATGAATAATAGTAAAGCCCTACGCACCAGTTGCGTTTACGTGTAGAGGTGATATTACGGTACGTAGGCCGACAGACGTCACTCTTAATGCTCCATCGGTTTGTGCCTCACATCCCACCAACGCAACCTAGCTAGATAAGAAAGTTAAGGGTGTTCACGCGGTATAAACGTATAATTTTATATTTGTACGACGTAGTGTTACTTTTACAGAACTTACTTTTGATAACATTTTCCACTTGTGAAACTTTTCTAGCTCTCATAGTCTTCCCATAGCGGCAGGTCAAAGTCAACATTTGCAAGTCACTGGAAAATGCTAATTACAAAAACCGACAGACTTATGCGAATGAAATAATTTACACTGAAATTAGATAGTATGGGTAATGTGCTAACAGAATTAAAATCACACAACGCAATTCCTTTGTATTTCTAAAAAAAAAAAAAAAAAAAAAAAAAAAAATTCTGAAAATAACGATAATTTTCTTCAAATATGGCCAATTTTTAAAAATGCAAAGGGACTTGGTTGTGGGGTTTTAAATCTTTTAGCATATAACCCGTACTATCTAATTTCAGTGTAAATTATGGCAATCGAGTAAGTCAGTTGGTTTCTGTTATTAGCATGTTCCCGTTACTTGCAAATTTTGACTTTTACATGCTGCTATGGGAAGATTATGAGAGCTAAAAAAAGTTTCTCGGGTGGATATTGTAGTCTCAAACTTTAAAACTAACACTACGTCGTAATAATATAAAATTATTCACTTTTGCAACGTGAACACCCTTAACCCGCGGAGAGTGTGAGTGGCACATGGGATTGACAGATATGGCACTGCTTAAAAAAACCGGGTTTACAGAAATCTTCAAGTCGGGGATGACGAGGCTGCTAGGGAGAACTTTGCCTCACTGCGGGTACGGAACCGAAGCCGCCCCGCGTGCGGACCGTAAACCAGTAAATCACGGCGTGTTTAATTGCTTTTGCCGACCGTCACCTCCCCCTCCCCTACCACGTCAGGATCAACCCTGACCTCTCCACCCGCGCTTATCTGCGCTCCCGACATTTTGCGCGGTTACTTTTCACGGCAGATGGGCGGATGGTGGAATAACGTGGAGATACGTGGGAGGGGAGGGGTAATTTATCTGTACCGGATAACACCCGTGCAATCTACGTCAGAGAGAGAAAGCATGAGAGAGTTCCATCGCCCCCATATACTGGCACTCGCGCTTTGATAATAAGCGCTTAATACATATTATTACCTCACTGATGGGTGTCCTGTGTTCCCTATATGTGAATTAAGCCTGGGGAATTGAGGCCTGCTTTACTAAAATTGAGTGGACGTTTGGGAGATAATGGTCGGTTTCTATATCCAGAAATACAAAGCGACCTGAACTATTTCATAGGTAGAACGTTCCCGGTATCCGCTGCACGGCAAAAGCAAGAAAAATCCTGTAAAAAAATGTTAAAACATTGATCCGTTTAGGCACTACAACAAAATTACCACAGGTCATCAAAGTGGTCTAAATTTTCCAAATACCTGTAAGGACTAGTGGGATATATTTTAATGAGCAAAGTGTTTGATGCTAAACAAAATAACCGCCGACTGTCTGTAACATTTTACAAACTATTTTCTACTTTTACAAAAAATTCTGGAAAACTGGTTCTCAAAAAAAATTGTGACACTTCAAACAATTCTTAAGAATTTATTTGCAAATGTGCAACTATTAATTGCTAATAAACCAAAAATGTTTGTAAGCACGTAGGTATATTTGTATGCTTTCAGGCATTTCCTGTCAAATTTACAATATATTTTTTTGTAAAATAACGAAAATATTATTATTTTTGCTACGGGAATTATAACGAACTTTAAAGGAGTGCGGTTTAGCTACATAAAAATAAGGTAGGCTACTAAACATTCAGAAATATTACCAACTAATGCGAACGACTGATACAGTGGCCGTTTAGCGTTTCGTAAATAACGTGTCAAATAATGCCACCCAATCAAACGTAGAGGACATTGGGAACTTACAAAATGTAAAGCGTCAACAACCAAAAAAACATTTTTATTATTATTACCATTACGAATTCACAAAAATTTGTAAAAATTTATTTTAATTATTAGTAGCAATTTTAAAAATTTGAGTCATAAACGCTATTGTACACTATAACACATTCCACTTGTGATAGATACTCCGTACGTTTCATTTTCCTGTTGGTTGGAATCCAAATTCTTTCGCTATTCCAAGGCCTTAATCACCAAAAAGACTACCATTTAAGACTTTATACGTAGGTATTGAAATTTTCACTGGAAAACTTCACTGTTTGCTAGGCGTCGATATAGAATTTTTTTATCATTTTTCTTTCGTTATAAGTAAGTCCCTATTTTAATCGTCCGATGCTAATTTCGGTGCGTTACGATAGAACGTTTTTGATTCGTCTGCAAACAGCTAATCACGTCGCATAACCGTCTTCTAATCACACAAGTCGTAAAACGTTTAATTGATTTGGAGAATATTTTGGCAGAAAAAATTTCCGTGATTTTCCGCTAGGCCTATTACACCAACAGAATGCTTTTCATTGAATATTATTACTTTTTTTATTAAAATGAATATTTGTGGATGTTGCGCTCCACAAAATCTAATTTGTATACACCGTCCAAATGTTTATTTAGTGCAAATTATCATTACAGCAACATTTATATTATTTTTAAGTTTCAAATTCTATTTTACATCAACATAAAAGTTTAGGGCTATTATTGCACTAACAGTAAATCGGACTATTACGCTCGACTAAATCCATTGCCAATACATATTCAAAGTTTTTATTTAGTTCCAAAGCACGTTTCTTGTCAATATTATAACAACATAAAGGGGCTGGAGGAAAATGAAACTATTTGTATGGGGGAAATGTACGTAGGTTTTGCGGGGGTAAATACAAGTGAAATAGCCCTACAAAATTTCCATGTATCAAAATTTGTCAATTTGAATATAATAGTTTGTGGTGAAAGCAGTAAGCTGTGTTTCGCTATGTGTAACTATAGTTTTGAATAAGCTTATTAAATGCGTCTTCCATTGATAGAGACATGCAAAATTCGCGTTATTTTCCGACAGCTGATTAGACTCCAAGTGACTATAGGCACGTTCGACGTCTCCCGCTGGCCGATATTGTCGTGACTTGCCGCGGAGAATGCTTACACGGTAGAGAGGCCAATCTCTGTAAAGACGTAACACACGTAAATGACAACACATAAAATATCGTGGCCAATTGAATCGCAGATTATGCTGTGTAATGTATAGGAAAGTGAAGTTTAGTCTGCTACCAAATGATAACGCGAATTTTGCATAACTCTATCCATTGAGGATTGTTTTCTTTTATTTTAAAAAATAGCATATATCTTAAAGTTACTGCATTTAAAGTGGGTGGATTAGCCTCGTTATACCTATAACTACTTATGCGCTATTCAATAATTGCATAGATATGAGGTCTGCCAACTTGAACTCAGGAGTTGCGCCCCATTCAACAGTGTCACTGGGAATGCGAAGGAAAATCTGGATTTGGTCGCGCTTGCTGTAAATACGGGTGATGTCTGAGTCGGCAGTAATTATTGGGTGTTAGCAGGTGTTTGGAAAGACTGCTCGATTAAGGAAGGTGTTAAGCAACGAGTCAGCGTGGAGCGACAGGGTAGTGCAGTGGTAAACGAGGGTTTGACGACGAATTGGCGATAAGAGAGCGACGCTGGAAGTTCTGGAGAGAGGAAAAGGTTAGTCAGGAGTGAGGAAAGCTGTTATTGGCTTCAGCTTGTTGTGAAATGTCGATAGTAAGACTTTTTTTAAATCTATATTTTTAAGGAATTAAAACAGATTTTTGCGATCAAGACAGGTATCAATACAATTACCGACTGCAGTGAAAATTTTCATAACTATGCATATTAAAATAATGTAACGCTAGAGAATAACAACAAAATTATCATTTGCATATAGCTCAATTTATTTTTATTTTAATAAATAATTGGTCAGAACTAACTGGACCACCAATGTCTATGTGTATACGTACAAAAATTATTTCACCATTGCTAAAAGTAAATGTTCAAACCACTGTGGCATATTGTTATTATTATTATTATTATTATTATTATTATTATTATTATTATTATTATTATTATTATTATTATTATTCGAATATGGCAACCAAATACCACGACATTCAACTTTATTACTTGGAGCTGGCTGTGACGTTTGCCCGACAGATACGCAATTCATTGACTTTGTTGGCTTTTCCTCTCCTTCGCCCAAATGAGCAACTGCATTTTTACAAGGCGGTTTGTCCTGAAACCTCTTTGCTTCTGCAATCTTTCTAAGTGTGCGTCCGGTTTTATTAATATCATTTTGCCGTATCCCAAGTTTTTCAAGGTATTTCATTGTGTCTACGAGCCAAGGAGTATTTGGTTTTCGTATGTTCAATAAGTGAGAAGGCATTCAGTCAACCTGCTGGTGTTCATCCTTGAGATATGTCCATAAAAGTTAATATGTCTTTTCCTAGAAAAGTCTGAGAATTTTTTCTGTGTAACTATAAAGTTTCTGGTTATGTAGCCTCCTATATTAACTTTCTATTTTGGCTGATCTTTGTACTTTTATCAAGTTCTTCTTCTCCTTGAAATCCAGTTTTTCAGTAAGCCTTTTTCTATTAATGATTTGACATTCGGAGGTGTAAAGGTCTTCAGGGCGGATGTCCGTATGGTAAAGTCTGAGTTTAGCAATAAGGGAGAGAGAGACATTCTCTGGTTTTACGTGTTCTTTACCATTTGTATGCCAACTTGAGTTTGTTAATCGGAGTTATTATTATTGTTATTATCATTATTATTTTGAAATGTTAATTTTCGGTCTTTGATTGTAAGGAAATCCACTTATCATTATCCCTGAAAATTCCAAATAACGGAAGTAAAAGCTCTGAAATGTTCTGTTCTAATGATTAGTCTGGAAGAGTATTCAGACGCTGAACTAAACAAGCCAACAAAATTTGTTTAATCTTTGTGCAATTTAATAAAAAAAATTATTTTATCTCGAAACGTTTTTAGATGAAATCAGTGAATATTTTATGTAGGTTTATTTGCTACCACAATATGACGTTATGTCAAAACAATTAACTTATATTACATATTTATTGTTGTAAAATTTCACAAGGTTTATTATTCCATGCGGAAATACAGTAATACATATAATCTGATGTGTTGTATTTGATGTAGTGCCAACCCTCTGTGGGCTGGTAAGGCTGTTTGGCTGGCACGTTAATATTTTTGTAAATTAATATAAATATATAAATCATAAGAATAATAATTGTTATTATTATTACTGCACGAATTTTTTGCTAAAGAAAAATAACTTCACAATGAACAGCTTGCATATTGAATTTTAAAACGCGCATGTTTGGTTGTGTAACAGCCACGTTGGCACTACTGCAGTCATCAGCGAGCGCTGGCCGGCAAGGCGACATAGGCTAGCGGTCAACTGACGTCACGCAGGGAGCAGGAGACCGGAGGCGGGGTAGATGGATCATCTCTTCGCCCGGCTGGCACCGGCACGGTCGAGCGGCGAGCAAGCAGGCCGCGCCTTAATGTAATTGTCGATCAGGAGAGCAGAACACTAGGGGCCCACGTCACGCCTGTCGGGACCTTCCATCAGCACGCCTGCCTGTCTGTCTGTCAAAACTTATACGTCCGCCTAGAAAACTGTATTTCGCTGTGCCCTGGCACGTCCGCGGCTCAGCTGTTGTACAGACACAAGTGATGCGAGGGGTCGACGAAGATGAAATTAAGGCCATGCTTCAGGGGCGTCATTTAAGGTTTTTCTTGGGGTGGTGGGAGGGGGCAAGATTTTTTTTCGGTGATAGTGACCTTGTTGTGTCTTTTTTATTAATTAAGCATGTATAAATTAGAAAGTTTAATAATAAAACTTCAGTTTTATGTGCTTAATTTAGCATTATTTAAACGACAATATACAAAAAATAAATTATATACATTTAAAATTCTAAATCCAAGGGGGTAAATGACACCCCTGCCATGCTTAGAGATGAGGGTTTATCGCGGGAAAACTTCTAAAAAACTGTTTGCTGGTTGTTAACACACGTTCAGCTTGCCACACGATGACTGGCTTTTACTTGTACTCGGGACTGTTACCCTGTGTGACTTAGACAACAAGAATCCCGATATTGCAATATTTGATGCCTGTCATTGGTCTGCAGACAGCTACGTTGTGTCAAAAGTGACACATCATATATATTGCAAGAAACTACAGCGTTTTCAAGGGTATGTTGGCGCAAAACATTTACGCGATATTCCATAATCTCTAGCCTTGCTCTCTAGTTTCTACATTATTAGCGATATTAAGGTTTTACGCCTAAATGAAAGCAGACATCAAACATATGTCTGACAGTTTTGTTTAATACAGTATTTTCCATTTTGGTTGATTTTTTCAAGACAGTAAATACTAACTAATTATTTAGTTTACAAAATTCTTGTTAATTGACTTTTTAGTAGTAATTGTGTAACTTCTTGACTTTAAAAAAATAGCTATCACGGCGAAACCCATTTAACAAAAAACTGCCAGACAGGTTTTTGATTTATACTCTCGTTTAAGCTTTAAAAAGTATTTGTAGGAAAAACAGTAGCAACTAAAGAGTATGGCTTTATGTTCTTCCGCGTGTCAGTTTTCCGCTAAAGGCAGTGGGCTCTCCATAGAGTACGAAAGTAATAGTTGAAAGTGCAATGCTGGTTTGAACTGTGCGCGCGTCGCTCTATGCATGCGCGAGTCGCGGAGCCGCGCCAGTTTCAACCTTAGTATTAGAGGTGGGATATTTTAAGGTTTCAAACTAATCAAAATTTAACTCATTGTCATAGGATATGGGTGAAATTAAGGGAAAGGACGCCTACACAGAACGGATGCGCACATGAAAATGAGCAGCCAATAGGAAGACACTGATAGCAATGTCCACAGCCGTTATAAAATTTTTCTGCGGCAAATGTATCGACGTCGTTAGAATCTTACTAAGGTATAGAATTCAAATTTCATTTTAAATTTTTTTACTACAATTTTTTTTCTGACGACTGAGAACAAGCTCATGCATCCCTGTTTTAGTTCACTAAGTGGACATGTAGTAAATATTAAATTTAAATTATACAGTATTTCCTGCTTTAGCACTTTAATAGGAAACAAGAGAACATACTAAATGTTAAATTCTAATTGGGGAACTGAATTCCAAATAATGCTAACTGCAAAATTTAAGAATTAGCAAACAAAGATGACACTTGTATCGTGTGTATTTATTTCTATCTGAAAATATGTTACCAACTACAGTAAAATTATTGTGTTCTCATTATTAACAAGTTTTAGACGGATATAAATGCACATGATGGAGATATTACCTCGTATTGCTATTTCTTAAGAGAGCGTGGTAGATAAATAAACACTGAAAACTTCAATTGATTTCTACGGTTTTTTCGAAGCCAGTATGGATAAAATACTCAATGACAATCCTAGATAATGGTATTTTCCAACTTCATGAGTAAAAATGTATCCTGAATTGCTACTTCGTTACGCGTGATCTCTTGCGCCGCAGTTAAATGGAAGAGGTTCCGACGTCAGAGATTGCGCCTCGGAAGTTCGCGACACTGGAAACTATTTTGTTTAAAATGTTCGTTAAAACTGTTGTCTAGGATTGCTATTGTTTAATTTTCGCAAATTAGCTTCAAGAAACCTACAGTTATAGATTAATGCTTTTAGCCTTGAATTATGTACCACGCTGTCTAAAATTTTGGAGTAAGCGTGGTTTGGAATTCAAGTCCCTAATTATAATAGACTATTTTCGCAAATTAGCTTCAAGAAACCTACAGTTATAGATTAATGCTTTTAGCCTTGAATTATGTACCACGCTCTCTAAAATTTTGGAGTAAGCGTGGTTTGGAATTCAAGTCCCTAATTATAAT
>PNEQ01119768.1:0-12759 GCA_003012365.1 Medauroidea extradentata
TTTTTCATTACGTATTTGCGCAAGATCTCTAGGACAATTTGACATAACGCGCGAGCGAAACTTCCGAGTGGTTTGTGTGGCCAATACACTACCTTGCGAAAATTTCCACACATGTTCGGAAATCAGACTTTCCTCTCAAGGTTGGGGAATATTACCATACATATGATGAGTAATATTACTCACTTTTTTTACAGTGTACCTGCTGTTTCACTTCTGTATGCCTAAATATTCTGTGATGTTACTAAGGAGTACTAAACAACAGTTGTTAAACACTCTCACAAACATTAGGTGGCACTGTTAAAAATAATTTTCGTGGTTTTACGGACAAGTACAGGTAAAATAGTTTCCAGAAGTGTCCGTTAAATTACGGAAGGCAACTAGCTTCCCAAATGAAAATTAGCACATTTATGATACTTCTTTAGGCTGCAGGCACAATAATGCGTATGGTGTCTTCCTTTTTTTTTTTTTTTTTAAGTTTCTTCTCGCAGTTTAGCATGTGTTTAATTAATGAAACGAAATTATGTATAACTGTGATACAAAATAATGTTTCCATTAATTAAACAGACATTTTTGTAAAAGTATTCGTAAATTCATGGACATTTTTAACAGTGTACCCTTGAAAACGCTGTAGTTAATTTGCAACACATATTATTTGGTGATGTATCGTCTGACACAACGTAGCTGTCTGCAGACCAATAGCAGGCAACAAATACTACAATAACGGGTTTCTTATTGGCTCAGTTAAATAGCGCAACAGTTCACTATACAAGCTACATCCAGTAATCTTCTGGTAAGCTGAACGTGTGTTGAAACCACGGCCGTAGAACAGGTCTGGACACTCGCCTGGAAAATTGCCCCCCTTGTTTGGCTGCAGTTCACCAAGTTACCGATAATGCTATATATTTTTGGCGCTCTAATCTGGATGGTCAAGCTCAAACTCCGCCCACTTCCCTCCCACTAAGATAAACAACTTATCAGAACGTATTTTTTATCAGTTTATGAAATACTTCCTTCGCTCACAATTTTAAATCATGGCTCCAGAAATCTTTATTTACTTTATAATGTTAATAATGGAAAAAAGTGGGCGGAGTTTGAACCCCACCGCCTGGATTACAGCGGCAAAAAGAACAACATTCTCGGTAACTTGACGAACTACAGCTAAACAACAAGGGGGTCAAGCAAAATACATTGGTAGATAGGCGAGTGTCCAGACCTGTTCTTCTACGACCGTGGTTGAAACCCAGCAAGCAGTCAAGGCTTCCCGCGATAAACCATCATCTCTGCGTGTCTTATATCTTGTATTTTATTGGATCGAAAGCACACGCGCTCCTACCAGTCTAATGTTCCCACAGACAACTCAGTGTTGTGTATAGTCGTTGTTTATCAACAGAGACAGGAAGTTTCAGCGAAAATATTTTCGCACCACTTTGTTCCAATGCCTTACGCACACGTCTGCAATTCTACTTTACTCTCATCGGCTGAGTGTATCTGTGTAGAGTCGTCTGTCATTTGACTGTACCAATCAGAACGAAGTTATCTGCGACACCACGCATCTGTGATTTGCGGATGAAACCTCAAGACGCTGGGAGTTAACACATCCAATCACTGACCACGAAGCAGCAAATTTTTTTATATTCATAATTTTCCCGACAAATTGCGGCGTAATTATAAGTTAACAGTCAAATCGCAAGGTTTGTACTGCAGCGAAATGTAAATATAATTTGAGGTATAATCGCATATTTAATATTTTTCTTCTCAGAATTCCAAAAAAGCGAAAATTAATAAAATTCAATATGGCGACTGAAACCGAGCCTTAACACTGAAACGAAGTGGGGAAAAAATCTTTCCGCAAAAAATTCCTGTCCCTACTTATCACCGCACACCTTGGAACAATCAACCCTACTGCTGCGGAGAAAGCTTATGACCAATAGTTGAGTTCTGTGGTATCGTGTCCAACCTCCTGTAAATTGGCCACACTGACCTGATACAGAGGTAAGTGGCCAGTATATTGACAGATTGTGCTTATGGTGTCAAGTATTGTCCGTCAACAAATAACAGCGTAAATTGTGTAGGTCTCTACGAATGCAATTAAGCTCCAGGGTTGAGGTCAGCAAAGGCAGGCGTCTACTTTCAAACAAAATGTGTCGTTGAAAATGTGCATTAAGGTTAAATTCAGGAAAGTTAAACTTTAACGTTATACAAAGGTTTCCGGTCTGAAAAATTGTCCTTAAACATCAATACCTACAAATTACTACGAAAAGGTTAATTTTTCGTCAATAAATGAGTCTTAATCCAGTGTGTGAAAGTACAATTATTGTGGATACTAAAGACTGATGTATGAAAGTCTGAAACGTATGAAAGTTTGAATCCGGGTTCCCAGCCCGGGGGGGGGGGGGGGTCGGTCCCCGGATTTTTGCACTTGGAAATTGTTCCGGACGATGCCTTTGGTGACGGATTTTCTCGAGGATCTCTCGTTTCAACCGACCCTTCATTCCGGCGCTGCTTCATACCCACATCATGTCATCCTTCACTTAGATGTAAAGTGTTGACCAAATTATCTTCATTTCACTTCATCGTACGCCAAATTACTTCAGCTACGAAACAATCGACAGTAAAACGAGATGACTAGGTTAAATAGAATCATAACGTACGGAAGACGAATGAACCCTCGTAAATGTCAAGTCAACCACACACGATTATAATTATTTTGTTTGCGGAATATTCCACGAAGTTCATCGCGTATCTTCAACACAGTTTCCTCTTGCGAATTTTTGTTAGCAGGTCGGCTTGTGATCATGACCGCTATGATTCTAGAGCTTGGAGCCGTAACGGTTATTCTCTCTTGTCGACGGGCGTGAACGTCAATAAAACCGCGACACCGCACCTGCCCCTGCCTCATTAGCAAAATGGGTGCATCGTACTCTCTCGCAAATGATAGCAGATAACGGCATGCCGCAACTTCTGGTCCAGCGTGGTAGCTGGTAATACGCAGCAGTATAAAATCCATAACAACACCTTTCAAACAAAAATGAAAAGTGATGTGACTAGAGACCCTTAAGACAGTAAAAAAATTTTTTTGTACTTTTACAAAATATTTTTTTTATTTCTGGAAATCCAATTTCCAAAAAAAGTTTTTGTAACATTACAAAACTTTTTGTAACATTTACAAAATACTTGTACTTTTACAAATGTCTTTCTATATTTACAAACATTTCTGTAAATATGCAAGCGAATGTATATTTCAGCTAATATCTGGTTCATTTTATAAATTTTTTTTGTTGTGTTAAAAAAATGTTTTGTAAAGTGTGACAGGTCTCCTAGGTTTATTTTGTTTCAAATCGAAAACTTTGCTCATTTACATTCATTTTACTAGTTCCCAAAGGTGTTTACAATAAGTGTAACCACTTTAAAAGGTGTCTGACATCTTACTTTTGTTACCTGACTGATAATGTTCTTATATTAGTTTACAAGATTTTCTTTGTAAACGCATGTACACATTTTTTTTAATGTGAGTATTCGCGAAAGATCCCTTCATCAGCTTGCTTCAATGTTTTACATGCAGATCTACAGTTCTGTGACGTTTGAGTGGTGTTTGCAATAAAGGTGTCTGATAAGCTGAATGATTTCGGTTGCATATAAGTAGAGGTACGTCAATTTCGCAGATTCATATGACAGTAGCTAAGATTGCTCAGTCCTGTACACGCTCTGGATACAGTCGTTTATTCATTGGCTTACAACATTACAAGCGATAGCTCGATGAATCGTTTCCTTATTTACTACTGGCTTGCAGTAGTCAAATGCGTTTCGTGACAGCCGCCAGCTAATCACACACGTGATTATGAAGTATATATTTTTGGCGTTCAACCTGACCTGGAATGTATTTGCGAAATTAACGTACCTCTACATATAAGTCATTGCTAGCGAAAATTGATAAAGGACAAAAATCCGACTATTAAAAAAAAAAAAAAAAAAAAAAAAAAAAAAAAAAAAAAAAAAAAAAAAAAAAAAAAAAAAAAAAAAAAAAAAAAAAAAAAAAAAAAAAAAAAAAAAAAAAAAAACATTGTCACATCACATAATCCCATTACAAGATGCGCGACAAATCAGATGACAACTGCACAGTCATTGGCTGAGCTAGAAATAGGCTCATTTTCTACATAAGATCCTCGATGTGTTTGCAGACGGGAACAGATACCAGTTCCCGAAACGTCGCATCTCCTGTCCTTGTAGGGAGCCTACTATTATCGTATTTGTTATTTTTGTTGCTTTTTGTCTTGTGTACGACTATCTCTGCTGCAGTGTTCATTTGCGTGGTCGTAATTGTCTTTCGTCCATCACTGTCGCAATTGTCAGACATGTTGTTTGAGACATGTTTGTTTAATTTTTCCAGTGGCGTATCGTGGTTCTGTTGCAAGGCATGCAATGTAAGCTCCGACTATACACTTTGAGCGCCTGGACTCAATGAGCCTACATGACGTATCCAGTAGGTGAACATGTGCTGCGTAGACTGATATGTTTTATTTGAGAATACGTTCCTTGCTAATTGTACTCTACTGGAAGAAGAGAGTACTTGCTCCTATACGTCTAATGGTCCCACGGACAATTCAGTGTTGAGTATAGTCACTGCTTGTCACCACATGTCTTGGAAAACTACCACGATACGCCACGGAATTTTTCTTATTTTCATTATTCTTGTTTTTAATATTTTCTTTTTTTTAATTATCTACTGATAGTATTCCTATTTCGGAATTCTTTGTATGTTTGTGGACTACTGCCATATCTGTCTTTCGTGGTTTGTTTTCTTTAGTATTTTTTATACTCGTGTTCTCATTGTCAGACATTTTATATGATTGAGGGTTTTCTGCAATTCAACAAAATTCGCTAGCAATGTCGTATATCCAATAAAACCACTCCGTTTATCATATACAGTTCTGCTCCACTGTTATTGGCAGACCGTCTTCGTGGGAAGTATTTTCTCTTTTGACCGTACCAAACAGAATAAGGTTGATGCGATGCCACACGTTTGTGATTTGTAGTAAAACGTTGAAGAACGTGAGAGATAAAACCATTCAGTCACTCACCGTGAAGCATAGCTGCATATGTGTACGTAAGACACGGAAAGAAACTGACACAGAAATTATTTCACAAAAATAAGGGTCCCTTAATATTCGCAATGTCAGGAGAATTAAGTTCATTCTGAAATGTTGTAGGTTCGTACCTACCAGTTGCGAAGCGTAGTCTGTTGTCAAGTGAAGTTGTATTAGACACAACGAACGCATGACTTTGATGTCCGTGAAGGAACCATTCAATATGAATAGGGACCCCTGACCTTCGCAAAAATAATTTTGGCCCCACTTTGTTTCGGTGCAATACGTGCACATATACAGTTCTGCTTCGTGGTTATTGGCTGTCTGTGTTTGTGCAGAGTCCTCTTTCATTTGACTGTGCCAATCAGAGCAAGGTTAACTGCGACCCTGCACGCTTGTGATTTGCGAATAAAACTACAAGTCTCTGGGAGTTAACACAGCCAATCACTGACAATGAAGCAGAACTGCAGGTGCGCATGTAAGGCACTGAAATAAAGTGGGGCAAAAATAATTTTGCGAAAACTTCCTGTTTACAGTGATTGGTAGAGATGATGGTATACCGCGGGAAAATTTTACTGTTTGCTAGACTCCAATGTAATGTGCACACAAATTGCGTTCTAATTTTGCTGCTGGCTCTCGTTTGTCTTCGAAGATGTTCGACCCATTTAACTCGGCCAACGATAATACCACTGATTTAACGAAGAACGTCTCTGATTCGTTATCAAACAAGATATGATGTCTCTAAACACAGTACCCAATCAGAGACAGCGCAGTGATTTCGAGGCTATACAGTCTCAAATAATTTTCGCGATTTTCCATTGTTACTAGAGACTAAATGTTTTAACTCTCACGAGCCTTTGAATTCTACCGGCAAATCACAGACGTGTGATGTTGCAAGAACGTTACCTATGTAATTGGCTCAGTCAAATGAGATACGGCTCTTCACATAGACAAGCTGCCAAAAACTATAAAGCAGTATAGCAAATGTGCACGTAAGACACTGAAACAAATTGGAGAAAATTCTTTTCTCGAAAAATTACGAGTGTTTTACTGTTACTGGGATAGTGTGATTTGGCATTTGTAGAGACATGAAAATTTCGCGTTTTATTTCAGTCACTAGCTAGAATTTCAGCAACTGTAAGTTCGTTTCACTTTCGCAATTGGCCGTTGACATATTTAACACCACCTTGAAGTCGATGAGCCAGTAATAAAAATGTAACTAAATACGGGCCCATTTAACTGTGTCAGCGAGCAGCCAACGAACAGCTGCTGTCTGCTTGAGTTCACATGTATTCTTGAAGGCTAGCCTAGAGGTCAGTGAACCCGCGAATTCTTTCGGTCTCTAGGCATTTGGTTTCTTGCTTCTTGCACGCTATGGCACATGTGTGATCCTGCTGCTGCAACGAGTCCCATTGTTCCACATACATGTCAGTACCAACGCGTGATGTTCACGAAAATATTATTGACCCACTTTGTTTTTAATGCCTTACCTGCACACCAGCAGTTCTGTTCCTAGTCAATAATTGGATGTTCTTAACTCTATATGTAGAGGCAAGATTATTTCGCGTATTGATTCTAGGTCAGGTTGGATGCCAATATTGTATACTTCACTACTCCTTCTGTGATTAGACGACACCTGTTTTAACACATCTTTGACGACTGCAAGCCACTGATAAGGAAACAAGTCGTGGTGGTAACACGTGTTATGGTTAGAAGCCAATGGATATTTGACTTTGGCCAGTGTGTGTATAGATCTGAGAAGTCTACGCTGTTGCCAGATTAATACGCGAAATACTCGTGCCTCTATCTATATGTCGTTCAGGATAAAGTGAGCTCTAAAAATGTAACATTTGAAGATCATCACTAATCATTACTGCATATAATTCAACGTTAACTATAGTTGCCTTACAGCTTGTATGGTTGGCAGCGAAATCACGGAATATAGTTCCGTAAAATATCCA
Source organism: Medauroidea extradentata (assembly GCA_003012365.1). NCBI lineage: Eukaryota > Metazoa > Arthropoda > Insecta > Phasmatodea > Phasmatidae > Medauroidea > Medauroidea extradentata. Next base: position 7,046 of record PNEQ01119768.1, read on the forward strand.
ATTTAAGTAAAAAAAATACTGAAACAGGATCAACCGAGATCTACGTACTTCCATTTTATATAATTAATAAACTTTTTTTCATCAAACTTAAAGGTTACTACCGACTCCACACACACGCACACATCAAGTGCTGTGTCCAGGAAGGTTAGACATTTCCCGTCGTTTGCCGTTACGCACGGAAAGATACAAATTGTCTGACAATGGAACTTTAGCAGGGGTTTTTGAGTGTTCACTTTATCCCGTACCACATATAAGAGTTTTCAGGTCCTATCCGCTGATCACACACGCAGACGTCGGCATTGCAGTTACCTTGTTATGATTGCACAGTTAAACACGTGACATCTCTATACAAAAACACCCTGCCAATAATATGAGGACTGAACATTCATAAGGGACTAAGTGCCAAAAGGTAAGTTTCTAGATAATGACGAAAACAGTATATTGCACAAACAAATGAACATGGAATTATCCAAATGTGTTCACATATTTTTTACAATAGGAAAGTAGTAAATAGAAGCAATCGATCAGTAATTAATAAAAATCACTTGCGAAAGTCAATATATATTTTTTCAATGAACTGGAATGCGTTGATGTTACCACAACCATATAATTGTGTTGACGTACAGCACGCAGGAATATCACTAGGAGATAGCACTTTAGGTATGTCGTAGACCTTATGTTTTGGCACCTTTCTATGTACCTAACTCAATTTTGTTGAAAATTGTACTTAGTCCCTTTTGAATGTTAAGTTCTCAATTACACTAGCAGATGTACAAGTAAAGCGTTGAACCAAATTGCTGTTTAATTTTTTATTTCTTCGCGAAAGTCATGTGTCCCTATAAATCAGATTTGTGTACGACGGTTGCTAAGCACCGCCTCCTTTCAAACACCTTCACGATTTGCCTCTGTTTTATACACAAGAGGCAGGAAAAACCCACGGGTATATTGACCTGCATGATAGTCTCCATGAAACTCTGTGTACCCAAGCAGGTAACAGATGATCGTACGCTGCTCTCTTGCGCAGTTATACCATGTGACTGGGCATGCATTCAGTTACTTTTTTTCAACAATTGTTAGAGATGATGGTTAGGGCCACGATTTTGTCGCGAAAATATTTTTGCCCCACTTTGTTTCATTGTCTCACGTGCACATCGGCAGTTCTGTTTCAAGGTTATTGGCAGCGTGTCTATGCTCAGACACGTTTCTCATTTGACTGCACCAATCAGAATAAGATTATTGTGAGTCTGTACGTCTATAATTTGCCAAGGCCAGTGAGAGTAAAATCATCCAACCACAGACGATGTAGCAGAGCTGCAGGTGTGCACATGACGCATCGAAACCAAATGTTGCAAAAATCTTTTCGCCATAAAATCGTGGCTCTAATGATGGTTTATCGCGGGAAAACTTGACTTTGTGCTGGATTTCAACGTACGTTTAGTTTAACTGGATGTTACTGGTTTTAGAGTGAACTTGGAGCTGTTACCCTATTTGACTGAACCAATAAGAATCCTGATATTGTAATATTTGATGGCTGTTGTTGGTCTGCAGACGGGTACGTTGTCTCAGACGTATATCACCACCTCATATATGTTTCAAGAAACTACAGTATTTTAATGGGTATGTTGGCACAAAATATTTTCGTGATATGCCATCATTAGAGATGGCGGTATATCGCGAAAATTGTTTGTGTCAACATACCCTTGAAAACACTGTAGTGTCTTGTGACATGTATGATTGGCTGATGTAGTCTGACACAACGTAGCTGTCTGCAGACCAACAACAGCCATCAAATATTAAAATATCAGGATTCTTACTGGCCCAGTCAAATAGAGTAACAGCTCTACGTACAAGCGAAAGCCAGCAGTATTTACATAAGCTGAACGTACATTGAAACCCAGCAGACAGTCAAGTTTTCCAGCGATAAACCATCATCTCTAATCATTGTATCAAGTGCCTCTAATGAGGTCTCGAATAAGCCAAGAGCCAATTGCTAAAAATTCACAAATCTACAGTTGTTAGGGTCCTAGTTACGGAAGAAAATAATTCGAATTTTCTAGGTCCCTACCTATACATAGGGCCCGGTAGTTTTCGCGAAAATATTTTTACCCCACTTTGTTTCAGTGTCTTACGTGTACACCTGCACCTCAACTTCATGATTATTTGCAGAGTGTTTTTGTGCAGAGTCGTTATTCATTTGACTGTGCCAATCAGTACATGGTTAACTGCGACACATAACGTCTGTGATTTGCGGGTTTAACCTTCACACGCTGGGTGCTAAGGCATCCAATCACTGACAACAAAGCAGAGATGTAGGTGCTGCGAAAATATTTTCGCGAAAAATACCGGGCCCTACCTATATACATCTCTGAACCATCTGTGGGACATTATAGACTGGTATATTATGATACATTCATCTACTAGTAGCGTGCAAGAAGCGAGGAACACATTCTTTAATAACAGGAGATTGTTCACCACAAACTGTTCATTGATTATATCTGACAGGTGCGTTGACGTTACGTGCTTAGAATCTATAGCATGTGACCTCTCTTCGCTTTTTGTGGCTACGTAGTGACTGGTTACAACTGTAAAAATATTTATAATTAAAACAACAACTCTGTATACGGTGGTTAAAATATAGGTATGGGAAAAGTATTTCCCCTATGTAAATGTTAGCAGTCATACACATTTTAAGAACGTTTTTAAGAAGAGTCAAATGTCAGCAGATTTTATCAAACTTGTACAGTAAGAGCACTAAACGTTTGCTGAATTCGTAACTTGAAGTGTGTATGGTTTAAAAACATTCCATTCTGATTAGGAAGTTGTTTACAGCTTATTAGCAATATAGTTCTCAAGTATAATTACACACCTTGTGACGCATTTACGTAAAGTTCACAGTTGATTTGATTAAGTATAGTCTGTGAGAGTGAGCTTTCAAAGGACATTTTTTTAAGTTCTCTATTAATTATTTGTTAGAGTTATCTTTCCAGAATGCTCTTATCGTAATAATCCAGGAATAAGACAAAAACACACTTTGAGACGTTGCTGTTATCTGATTGGCCGACAAGGAGAGCAGTGCACGCCACAATTGACCGCTATTATGCGTAGAGGTGATGTGGTATGAAAGCGTACAATTAGTAGACAAAGTTCCGCTAAGTTCCAAGATAACACTAGTTCATGTTGAAAGATTTTTCAGTAAAGAAAAAATTCTAGGTTTTAATGACCTGCACGTTAGGATTCACTGTTCTATGGATAGTCAAGGCCCGTTTATTTGTTCATTTTCTGTTGTTTTAGTGAGTAGCAGCTAGGCGAAAAATCGTCGGGGCTTAGGTATACACAGGGAAATGCATTCAAACATACACTTCACTGAAATCCCAAATGTTTATTTTTTTTTTATTTTTACACTAAACTTTGATTTATCGTTTTGACTGTAGCACAGCGTGCTGAAGCTTGCTCAGTACTGTCCAGTCACGATGCACGCAGCAGGATCCATGGTTTACGACAAGAGTTGTGGCAGCCATCCACGAGAAAGGTACATCATGCCCATCGCAATATGAACTGTGACGTCTGCGTCGTAATTACGTTTTCTACGAGAGTTTAAATTGATGACAAAGTATTAGAGGTACGTAAATTTCGCAGATACATAGCAGGTCAAGTTGAACGCCAATTATGTACACTTCATTGTCACTTCTGTGACTTGCTGGCGGCTGTTACGAAACGCGTTTGACTACTGCAAGCCAGTAGTAAACAAGGAAATAATGCGAAGTGCTATCGCTTGCTACCTGCTTGTACGGTTATAAGCCAATAGATAATCGATTGTGGCCAGTGGGTGTATAGGACTGACAAGTCTAGGCTGCTGCCAGATGAATCCGCGAAATTGACGTACCTCTACAGATTATCTTGGAACCAATTAAGTATATATTTTTTGGGAAACTAAGCATTGTTTCGGATTTTATTTGTCAGTGATTGTATGTTTTATTCTCACTTGTCTTTGGGTTCTACTTGCAAGTTATGTACCTATGATGTTGCAGTAGCCTTATTCTGATTGGTGCAGTATGAGAGGCGTGTACAAACAAAGACACGCTGCGAACAACTGTGAAGTAGATCTGTCGATGTGCACTTAGAGTTAGTGGATGGTAGCTTTTGCTTGACGTTTGAAGCACGGCAACGGGGAAGGCGATAAGTCGAACGTAAACACGTCTGTCTAATACCTCATAGCTAGAGGCAATGATTTTTGGTGAAAAGAATTATGCAACATTTTGTTTCAGTGTCTCGCGAACACACCTGCAGATCTGCTTCATGGTCAGTGATTGGCTGTTTTAACCAGGGGCGTTATTTCAGTTTTTTCCAGGGGGGGGGGGGGCAAGATTTTGTTTTCTGACGACAGTGACCTTTTTGCATCTTTTTTATTAATTAAGCATGTATAAATTAGATACTTTAATAATAAAACTTCAGTTTTATGTCTTTAAGTTAGCATTATTTACATTTAAAAATACAAAAAATATGTTTATACACAAAAATTCCAATTCCAGGGGGGGGGCCTTTGGCCCCCCCCCCCCTGTAGCCACAAATGACGCCCCTGGTTTTAACTCTCGCCATTTAGGATCTACCGCAAATCGCAGACGTGTTGTGTCGCAGTGACGTTATTATCATTGGCACAGTCAAATGAGTGAAGCCTCTACAAGAATGCTCGCGTTCAATAACTACGTACCAGAGCTGCATATGTGAACATTTGGCATTGAAACAACATGTTGCATATTTATTTTCACCAAAAATCATTGCCTCTACTCATAGCCTCTAGGCACGAAGGACTAAACTAGCGTGCAGTGTTTTCGTATTAACAGTTTCTCAATGAGACTTCAAGCGATGAGCCTGTTGAATAAATTGCCTATTCGTTAGTGTACATGAACTATTTAACCGTTTCTTCACATCCTACATTGCTAATTCTACGATATGGTCCAATATTTGTTTTGATTTAGGGTTTATTCATTTACAAAATACGAAATTTATTTTACAATTAAAAATTATTTGCTACATTATAAATAACATTACAGGATTTTGATTTACATTATTACGGTTTTTAATGGATGTGTATATGTTTTTCGGCCGAAAAGCGTATTATAAAATGTAAGGAAACATAAGCCGACGAATTTGCGGACCTTTTTCCGAATTTAGCGTGCTACTTCGCCTCAGTAAATTTTACAACCTAAATCCCAAAATATTTACTCTAATAACTTGGTCACGTGGTTGATTTAGTAACCGAAATGGTCGTTTCGGACACTGCTAAAATTTCAACCGTAAATCACCAAATTTTTAGGCCCTAAGGTACCTAAATGTCAGTCTTCTACCGGATTCGAACACGGCTATTGAAACCAAATTGTGTAAAAGTATTTTCTCGACAAACACATAACTTAGCTGTACTAATTATTAATAAATGATTGTGACCATATTTGTAAAAACTACGCTTAAAATTTTTATTCCCTAGCAATGAACCTATTTAAATTTTTTTTCTAACAAATTTCTTATGAGGTAAATTAGTAACCAGCAGTTAAAAACAATGATTGTGTTATGGATAATTTTTACATCTCCGACGATGTGCAGAGCAGAGCCATAAGAGACAATATGTGTTCTGTGGCGCGCTCTCTATAAAATAGATGAACCAAGCAACTATGTTTCCATGTTCATCCGCAAGAGCGCAGCAACGGTAAAGTCGATAA
>PNEQ01119769.1:0-29635 GCA_003012365.1 Medauroidea extradentata
GTAGTTCAGTAACATCGTGTAGGCGTAGTTCAGTAACATCCTGTAGGTGTAGTTCAGTAACATCCTGTAGGCGTAGTTCAGTAACATCATGTAGGCGTAGTTCAGTAACATCATGTAGGCGTAGTTCAGTAACATCATGTAGGTGTAGTTCACTAACATCATGTAGGCGTAGTTCAGTAACATCCTGTAGGCGTAGTTCAGTAACATCCTGTAGGTGTAGTTCAGTAACATCCTGTAGGTGTAGTTCAGTAACATCATGTAGGTGTAGTTCAGTAACATCATGTAGGTGTAGTTCAGTAACATCCTGTAGGTGTAGTTCAGTAACATCATGTAGGCGTAGTTCAGTAACATCATGTAGGTGTAGTTCACTAACATCATGTAGGCGTAGTTAAGTAACATCCTGTAGGCGTAGTTCAGTAACATCCTGTAGGCATATACTAGCAGTGCGCCCTCGACTTTGCTCACGTATGTAACGCGCAGCTTATTTTAATTGATTAACCTATTTGTACATCACATAGGCAGTTTAGTTATCAATTATTAGAACGCCGTAGCTTCTAGTCGAGTTAACTCTGCAGCAGGATAAGTAGCTATAGCAGTCCACGCGAAAAGTAAGTTTGTCCCTGCCACTGACAGCGACTTCAACTGGGCCTTATTTATAGTCTCAACAATGATGACGTTGTGTGGTAATTACAGACTCTTAAATGTAAGAGGTCATTCGAATGAAATACGCAGTTTATCTGGTATGAAGGCTTAACTCCCCTGAGCACAACCATTGGTGATGGTGCCCTGAATAACATACTTGTTTTTCAAAACCTTCACTTGAAGTTAGGTGTCATACGGCAGTTTTGGCAGGATAATGTTTTGCAGATCTAAAAAATTATTTGGTGCCCCAACCTCGAGGTTAGTGAGATGGTATATTATGTTGGATGACGCTGTCGAGTAACTTTAGTGGATAGTGGGCTGCATAATATATTTTACCACTTTTGAACGACTTCATATAATTGAATTGATTTAGTACGTCTTTCATTATGTGTGTCCGAACTGTATACCTACAAATATTTAATGGAAATTGAGCTACGGACCTTTGGAACAATAGGTAGAGCTAGTAATAACTGCGCGACATAACGTAGAAATTATTAATGAAAACTAAATTTCAAAATTAAACACCACTTTCCTAATCTCGTAGAGGCAGTACAACAGCATGTCTCGATAGAACTGTGTAACGAAACTCGTATATAATTTATTTCTCGCTGGTCGTGTTTGTTTACGGATCGTCTGCCCTGAAAGTGTACAAAGTTTTCCTCTTAATAGTTAAGTTATCTTATAAAATAAAAAAACTTGCGTTACGTTTTTTTAAATACTTACATAAGCATCATTGTGACGCGAACACCACCTCAATGTCTCTATTGGTTAGGTAAGTATCATCGGCTGACAGAAAACAAATATTATGCCTCTTCAACCTTTTAGGTTTCGAATTAGGAAAAATCTTAATTTTACGCTAAATATTTGTGAACGTATTCAAGTGAAGTGAAAATCGCGACGACAGTTCGTTCAGTCGAAGCAAAATCGATCATTCATTAAATAACATATATAACCCCTGTACAGTATTGTGAGTTCGAATTTTGAATACTTTTAAAATTACTTTGCGGCCACTTATCTAATCTTGAAGCAAAAATAAACTGAATCTCTCGATGGGTTCGATTTATATCTAAGATTTGTCTAAAACACATTCCAGGTATTTTCATCCCCTAAGAGACTGAAATTCGAATATCCCTTGAATCACATTTTAGAATACTTTATTTGTGTCTCTAAAACGTGAATAAGACGACAATAGCCACTGGCTTAAAGATATATAGACGATTCATTGAAAAAAAGATCTTTCGCCACTTACCACCCCTATTCACCTCCATAGATGGCAAATTTCGAAAATTCGTAAAATTGCTTTTCAGGTATTTGAGTAAGCATCAATCTTAAACAAAAATCACATCGCTGTATGAAAATCAATGGGATCAAAATGTGTGCATGTACATGTGTGTCTATATATATACACACATATCGTGAATCGAAATCATATTTTACTCTTTTTTAACCTCTTTAGGATCTAACTCGGAAAATATATTTTAAGGAGTATTGATCCCTACCACCTTGTATTTATCTGTTTTTTCTCGATAACTTCTATTCCAGTCGATCAAGCAAAATTTTTGTCACGACACGGCATAGATGCAAACTTAATCGATTTTCTGTAATTGCTGGAACCATAATATATTCATTATTTTGCTACGGGAAACAACTGAAAAGGAAAAATTGCTTTATTTACTGGAGCGACTACAGAGGCCACAAAATTAACAGAAAAATGCCATATGGATTCTAAAATGTGAACGAAACTTTAAACTATGCCTTGTCAGCGTGAAAAAATGTGTATATTTCCTGAATTATAAGAAAAACCGTAAAACCGATCTCACAGGGATCAATTCCCTTTAATGGTACTTGACGTATTTACAAAAGATTCAATATAAAGAAAAGAGCACTTCGATACCTCAATTAGTTCGACAGATGTGAAGGAACAATCGAAAACACATTTCACGTATTTTCACCACTTAATTAAAGAATTTCCAAATGTCTTGGAGTTCTGCCATAGACATTTGTATACGTAACAAATCAGTAAAAATCATGATGGTAGCCTATTGTGTTTCAAAGATATAGACGATTCATAACGTCTGCCTACCTTCACAGCCCGTTGAAGGAGGAGGTCTTCATGGCACAACCTAATGGTTTTGAAGAAGGGGATAAGAGAAAATACGTATGGCAGCTTCAGAAAAGTCTCTACAGACTACATCAAGCGAGTCATGATTGGAACAAGTTTCTTGACACACACCTTAGAAGTTATGGACTTAATCAATCAAAAAATGACCCATATGTGTACTTCGACCCAAATGGTGATCTAATTGTGGGAGTATAAGTGGATGATCTACCAGGGTTGGGGGCGGAGGGGGGAGGAGAAAAACAGACACACTTCGAAACTACTTGGAAAGCAAAATGGAAATCAGATCGCTTGGCCAAATGTCACACATTCTATCAATGGGTTTCAGTAGGCCAAATCAAAAATCGCTTCAGGTGGACTAACATAGACAAATCAATGGATTACTGCAGGAGTTCCGAATGGATATGGCAAAAATGGTGACATCACCACTGGAACTCAAACCTATTGATGAAGATGAACCCAGCGCACCTTTCTCCGAGAATATATATCGACGAGCCACTGGAAGCTTGCTTTATCTGGCCAACTCGAACAGACCAGACCTGTCACATGCTGTTAAAAGACAGTGCCAGTATAACAGCAAACCGATAGTTAGACGCTGGAAGGAGGTCCAGCACATACTTCGATATTTGAAGCACACCGAAAATTATTGTCTTACCTACGAGAAGCCGGGGAAGACATTGGAAGTGTACGTAGATGCTGACTGGGGCGGAGATATAAAGGACAGGAAGTCATACAGCGGCCTGCTCATCATGCTTGCTGGAGGGGCAGTTGCATGGACATCCAGGAAGCAGAGTTCGATGTCGCACTCAACCGTGGAAGTTGAATATATTTCACTCTCAGATGGATTGAAAGAAGTGTTGTGGGTGAAGAGCATGTTGGAGGAGTTAGGACTAGATGAGTTTTTAGGAAAAACATGCTGTGTTTACGTGGATAACCAAGGTGCAATTTCCCTAGCGAGTGACAAGATGACATCTAGGAGATCGAAGCATATTGACATTAAATACCACTTCGTTAGAGAAAAGTTAGAGAATGGAGAATTCTGTCTCAAGTACGTAAGTACACAGGAGAATCTGGCAGACATCTTAACCAAGCTGTTGACTGGTATACGGACAAAGGAACTTTCAGAGAAAATAGGTTTAAAGGAGTACGAGTGACAATTTTTTTTTTTTTTGCATTTTTTATTGCTGTTCCTATCTAAAGTAACAAACTTATGAATTGTTCTTGTTTAATGTTGTCAATAACATATGCCAATTGTATGTCTAATCCCCACAATGCACAACAAGGGGAAGTGTTAGACGACGTGTTGTTCATTGTCAGCATCGCATTGATGACAATATTATGTATTGCACTTCTGTAATTAGTTATTTTTTCTACTCTGAGTAGTGTTTTGTTTTTTGTGTATGTAATATGGCAGATGCAAGTTTATATTAAAAACGACGACGTATTTTTACTTTTCTTTCTTCAACAAAAATCAAACATACTCTGTTAGCAGAAAATATAACATTCTTTAACGCTTCATATTTTTTAACTGTTTGCCATGACCAAAATCTAAAAAAGCGTTAAAGGTGAATATGTAGGAAATAAAAATAATTATGAATACCAATGATATTTATAAAGTAGAAGGTAAGTTAAAAAACAAAAGTGTTAAACTTGTGAATAAGAAAAGACTTCGCAGGAGGAAAATATCTTATGCTGTATGAAATACAACGGTTTCGTATCATTGGTCTAAGTGTGCGACGATCTTCTCAACACAGCCAAGACTTGTTGAATTTGAAGACAAGTTAGCTAGAAAGACAAGTATGGGTATCTAGAGATGGCAAAATACTGAGCCCAACATATGAGACAGGGCAGAAAGCTTTGAATAGTTTATCGTATGTGCCCGACCATGGGTCACATTAGGCTTAATATTTTTTTGCAATAAATTAAATGCTTTTATTTCCACAGGTATATTGGTTCGAACTTCCTTGGACGCATCGGAAAAAAACTCAGCCTACTTGTTCAGAATTTAAAAAGAAATTCACCAGTGTATGTGTTTTTCAAAGCCAAGCAACCATTTGTAAAATATAAACTTGTAAAATCACAAAGTTATAAGTTTCAATATTCTGCACTACAGATATTTAACTGACTGACCAGAGCTGTGTGTCTCGAGTCGACACGTTCACAGCCACCCGCACTCCCCCCTCCCTACTTAAGCCTACCTGACACCTTACCGACCGTAGGTGTAGTGTGATCAGTCTCTGTCTCTCTCTCTCTCTCTCTCTCTGTGTCTCTCTAGCACAGACGCTTCCAGCAGCCTACACGCGAATGAAGGTTATTATACTTTAATTTGCTCCATCTGAATTTATTTAAAAAAATAGCAGTAGTCGGGAGAGGTGATATTAAAATAGTGAAGAGGTAACATCACCTCCAGTGAAGATGAAAATATTCGTGTAAGCTCTTACTGCAAGCTTGTATTTATATAAAAAAATCGTTATGTGTGCGTGAAGTTGGATGACTTTAACGTATATTATTCGTAGTATGTACCAATGAGAAAACTAGGATATCTGGATTTGAAAAAAGCAGCAACATGAAACGGCATACGGGTTAGTAGATGATAAGGTCTCTTCTCTGTAGCTATGCGTCGACGTTTAAGGAAATTGTGAGTGTTATGTAGTTACGCTTTAACTTTGTGAGAGTCGTCATCAACACCTTCTAGACACCAGTGCTAAAAGACATTTGCGTGTGGATATGCTGTATGGAGACTAGGAATAAGTAAATGCAATACAAACCTGTGTCGTACAGCATATTGATGTTAGAGCTGTAGACTGTATGCACGTATAGCATATAAGTACAGGTCACGATATTCTCCCAAGAAAGCAACAAGATTCGATGATGGAATGAACTTAGGAGAAAATTGAACCTACTATGAACGATGTGTTAATCGTGAAGCCATCATTATCTTCTGTTTCATATATGAACAGCCCGGAATATTTGTCAATGACTTCAAGATACCCTTGTTGAGTCTGTGACATGAATTACAGTACATGTTGACACGGTAGGGTTGGTGGTATGAGATGAAAAACATATAGGAATAAGGACTGTTTGTTTATTTTATGCTATGGGTGCTAGAAGTGCAGGTGCGAGTTCAGGTGTAATTTAATGCCTGGCTGGTAGGCAACACGCTCAGTTTTCGGCGTTGTAGTCAACTCTCGTTTCGGCGTTATGGTCAATTCTGCCTTCGGTGTTGTGGCATTCTGCCGTGTGGTATTTCGGCGTTAAAGGTACATATTCAGTTCTACAGAGAATGTCATTTAGTTCTTTTAAGTTAGTTCTTGCGGCATTCCTGCAGAGAGAGAGTTTCCGGCATTACGGTATTTCGGCGTTTTGGTCATTTGGCATTGTGGTATTTCTGCGTTGTGGTGCGGCCCAGTTCGCATCCTTGTCTTCAAATTGCAGCACAACATGGAGGTCTACTATTCAACATAGGAGATGGTGGACATGGTCTACTGCTACGAGCAGGCACATGGAAGCAACTGACGGACGCCGTACAGTTACAGCGCCTTTCCGAAACCGAATTTTGGCACCAAGAACACGGGATCATGGGAGACGTCGAACAAATCGCTCGCCGGATATGGAACAACGGGTATTATAACATATGGAGGCGAATCCCGGAAAGAGTGTCCACGGATAGCTGCAGCTGATGGTACTGCAAAATCCGTAGTGTGGAAGGTCCTCCATGTACAGTTACTGTATCCCTACGATGTGCAGCGTGTGCAGGCTCTGCTGCCACACGATCGGGCAGCCAGACTGCAAATCTGCCTGACGTTTCTCCAAGTGTGTGCACGTTTTCTGTATTTCACTGCGATGGTGTTGTTCACAGATGAGGCGAGTTTCACGAGAGACAGTATCGTCAATTTCCATAATTCTCACATATGGGCCGATGCAAACCCGCACATAACTTACGAGAGAATATACCAGCACAGGTTTAGTATGAACGTTTGGGCTGGCATTTAAAGAGATAGACTTGTAGGTCCCTACTTTTTACACACATTGAATGGTGCTACATATCGTAACTTTCTTCGGAGCCAATTACCTTTGTTGCAGGAGGATGTCCCAAACAAGAACTCCTGCACATGTGATTCATGCATGATAGGGCACCAGCCCATTTTCAGCTACAGGTATGGCGACAGCTAACACGGGCCTTTCATGAGCAATAGATGAGTCCGGGAGGGCCAATACATTGGCCTGCCCATTCCCCTGATCTTAACCTTTTTGCATTTTGGCTGTGGGGACACGTAACGTCCATGCTGTATGCAGTCCCGAAACACGATGTCGATACACTGAGGGAACACGTGTCCCATGACTGCGAAGCAATCCGGCAACAACCAGGGGTGTTCCAACGAATGCGTGAGTCCATGCGGCGTAGGGTAGAGAGCTGCATTGCTATGGATGACGGTCACATCAAGAGTCTATTGTAACGGGTAGTTCAGGGACATAGTGTTCATGGACACTACATGTACTACACCATAACCCGGGGGTTTATTTGCCTACGATCATACACAATACTTTGTGCATGTGAAATTAGATGTGTGCACTCCAGGGTCGAACATCGACATGACACTTATTAATAGTTGCTCCTGGGACTTCCGCTGCAGCTTCATTTGGGGTTCGAACGAAAACGACGGCTCCTAGACAGTTGCGACAAGAGAACCTTTTTTGTTACACAGGTAACATTACTCAACAAAACACCTTCGAATGTATGGAAAACCTGATGGTAAGAAAGTTGTATGCAATTAGGCGGTACCCACCCCTGGTATTTTATTAAGGGCGGAGGGTATCAAGCACCATTTGATGTTCGTTTCAAGGACCTAATAGCATTAAGCAATATTGACAGTACTGGTTTTGTATGCGGTGTAGTTCCCATATTTTAGGAAAATGCGGTTTTAAACTATCATATTATGTAGTTTTCGTTCTCTAGTGGAACTTACGCTCAAGATAAGGGAGGAAACTCAATCAAGAGCATGCAAGAATTTAAAGACAATCAACTATTTATTTATATATTTTATATGCTATCCAGAAGCAATTAGGTTACTTAAAACAATAAATAATTTATTTCAATATCAATGACTATCGATCCCTACAACAATATCTGTAGGAAGAATACAAAGGAAATCCCGAAGAAGAGGTGTATTCACGTACCACTGAATTACTTGTAAAGCTCGGAGCTTGATCTCTGAACAAATGAGAAGCGGTGCCCACTCTGGCCCTGCCTGTGTCGTCGTCGACGGCCACGCCCCTCGCAGCTTGGCCCCCTCGGCTGAGAGGACCGTCGTCTCCAGGTGGCGTAGTTTACAGGAATCCCCGTCTCTGCTCGGTTGGCCTCACTTATATATCAGGCGACACCCTGACGTCCCTCGTTGTGTCCACTGCGGCATAGCTAGCTCAGCCATCGTACTTGTGTTAGACCCAGGGGATATTGCTTGGGTCATAACAATATTTAACTTGTCATAACACACTTAATATTGTGTTTAGGTGAACAAAGCACACATGCCTTCGTCTTATTTTGTTGCATAATAAAACCTGTGTAAATATCGGAAGGTATTATCGAGACATCATGTGTGTGTATTTCATGTGTCAAACTACAAAGACGGGATTCATTATGTAAAATTAAGGGCGGTTAAACTGACCAACACTATTGTCTGGTGAATATTATTCGAGTTACAGGTCTTTGAAATAAAATTTTTTAGATACGTTTTTTAAATATCCTACAAAGTTTAAGAGATGGAACCACCAAAATTGGTATATAACTCTAAAAATCTGAGCAAATGAATCTGTGAAAATGTGGTTGACGCAACAAACACCTTCACTGCTTATGAAGGGGTCATTCAATATAAATGTGCGCGTTGTACATTAATTCTCCACATCGTATTTTTATTTCTTATTTTTTAGATAATATTTTTCTCGTTTAAAATATAAATGGTGACTAAATTTTGCTCTCATGAAATATTTTATCTCTCATACTTCTTGTGTAACGACTCCTAATCTACACACAATCATTGGTCATAGAGCAAATGTTCAGGTAGAACCTAAAGACGTGGAGTGTTGAAACTTACAATCACTGGTCTTGAAGCAAATATGCAATTAGGACCTCAAGTCTCGAAGTGTTGAAACTCACAATCACTAGTCATGTACCAGATATTCAGGTAGAATATCAAGAAATGGAGTGTTGAAACACACAATCACTGCTCATGAAGCAGATGTGCAGGTAGAACCTCAAGACATGGAGTGTTAAACTTACAATCACTGGCCATGAAGCCACTGAAACAACAAACTGTGGCAACATTCATAGTCATTACGCAAAAAAATGACATAAATATATCATAAAAGCAAAATTTAGTCTCAGTTTATATCTAAAACAAGGAAAAAATATTTGATACAAATATAAAATTAAAATTATTACGTTGAAAACTGTTGCATACCGCGCCCTTAAAATGTATTAAAGTTGCATATAAGAGATACGGACTCAGATATTTAAGCGCTTCTATTGAGTTTGGAATGCAGACTTTGGTTAACCGGTTAAAATATAATACTAGTGTTCAAGTTTCGAGCTATGACGGTGTGTTGCTGCTATAAATGCGCCTATATAATTTCCAGTTTTTAATGAAATTGTAGTTGTTACAAGGAATACATAAGCAGAAATGTGCGCACAATCTTTGCTGAAATGTTACCAACAAATAGTGTTGCTAACAGGAAATACGGGCCTTGGCTTTTGTGCTGACTTTATATGAGGTAAAGTTACGATTATTAGCACATTACGCGTAATTCAAATATTTTTCAATCAAAAGTGGCAGCAAAAATAGTTTACTTTTGTCTTCAAGTGAAAAAACAAAATTACTAGCTAATTATTTCCCAGTCACTATCTACAGTACGTGTGTTGTTCTTTTTGCGTATGTTACCATTTTTATTTTTATTTCACTAATAGTAATCGATATATTTTTCACCAAGTTGCGGAAAAAAATTAAAAATCATTTCTATTGTTTGGACATTAAAAGAGTGATTCTCCAAATCG
Organism: Medauroidea extradentata; assembly: GCA_003012365.1. NCBI lineage: Eukaryota > Metazoa > Arthropoda > Insecta > Phasmatodea > Phasmatidae > Medauroidea > Medauroidea extradentata. The sequence goes on from PNEQ01119769.1 coordinate 9,810, forward strand.
GTTCCATTCTGAAGTATGTATATCATCAGTAGGCAGAAAAAAGAGTTAATTTTGTTTTACTATTATTTCTGTGGTTGATCGTATCGAACTACGGTCAATGTGATCGTACAAGCGTGGTTCGCAATTAGACAATGCTTAAAACAGTTATTTAAATCGTGTACAAACCAATGAAAGTAAAATATTAGCGTAGTTTAAAATGCTACGAGAAAATATTGAATCGGTTGTGTAACTGACTACCTAAAAACACACTTTTACCGTTAATTTCGTTGTTCACGTTCGTCATTTAAAAATTGGAAAACAATTTGCACAACAAGGAAGTTTGCGTCAGCGCTTATAAGTAAATTGTCACTTAGTCAGTTTTTGCATGGACGATAGCATTTGAGAAAGAAGAGCGGTGACAGTGTCTGATAACCTTGATATTGACCTTGGCACTTTACCCTTAACCTTGAAGTTGACTTTTGACCATTGAATTTGTTACCCGAAGCCACAATACATTAAACTGTTAAATATAAAAAAATTGTAATGTATCAAAATTTAGAAAAATATACAAAATTTAGAAAAATAAGTTTGAATATATTATTAAAAAGTTATAATGTTTACAAAAGTAAAACTTTTAATTCATATAACCGACATACCACTCTCCACTCTCCACTCTCTCTCTCTACAATAATATTGGTAAGTTATCTCCTGTATGTACAGTCTTTACACGTACTACACAGTTACAAATATAAAGTCACCTCATAGACCTACTTTCTTCTGATAGTAGGCAAACAATATGTCGTAGTTAAGGGATGGGAATCTCATGCCCAACGTCCGTCTACTATTGTAGGAATGTTGGTGCAGCGCCTCGCGCCGTTTTAATCACGAAGACTGACTATTTTCTCGAAAGCAACACCACACCGCAAATAGTTTGCAATTTTTTATTCAGCTTCTTACAGTCAACAGACAGTTTTGCATAGAGGTCCTCCCTCTTGCCGAAAAGTGTGACAAGTGCTGGGCAAAGTGTGTGATTCGTTTTTATAACTGAAGTTTTTTTCTTAGAATGGCGTCTATGTGCAGGTAGAGTGCATTGATATATATATATATATATATATATATATATATATATATATATATATATATATATATATATATATATATATATAGTTACTACTAGTTTAAGACAAAAACATTATATGTGGGCAATTCCCGTGAGTTCATTAGGGATAGAGGTCTTATAAATAAAAATAAATGAGTTAAATTAAGTACTGGATTTAATAGCTCACAAAGCTACGAAATACACAGAACAGTGATCAACTATAACTCTCACAACACAATTAGTTATGCACACAATTACTACTGTGTCACAGACACGTTAATTAACTTTTACAGTTAAAGCACAAAAAATATCTACCATTACTTAATCAAACAGTACAAATCACAATAAAATTCAGTAATATATCCAATCAACAGTCTTTCAAATAGTGACAGTGTACAACCTTAATAGTCCGCCGTGGTGATGAATCGTCGTGTGCTGCGCAGCACCCCAAGTGCACCGCTGTCTTCACTCTTGAGGTCTTCGGTTCGACTCCCGTCACGCACCTCCTCTTTGCCCGTCAGCCCGCCGCAGCAGTCCTCTTGGTTCGTCCAACACTGCTCCGAAGGTAGCCTCCTGCCGCCTCACAGTAGACTCTGACGTCACCAAGATGTCTTCACCAGTCTATCTCCACAACCATAGCCCCTTCCTCTAGCACGACCAATAGCGAACTCTTCCCAAATGTGCCGATTCTGCAGTTTTATACTCCTCGAAATAGTCGGGGAATAACCGCATTACATGGGTCTAAAAATAGACATTACTACAAGTTTCAGAGATGACTTGAGTCACGTAGGCCTACCTCGTAGGGTTAAGACGCGGTTGGGACAGGTATCTGTGACGTAGCAGCCCGGTCTATGAGACAGGGGCCAATCCACAAAGTGTCACGAAACAGCCGCCGACCACTGACCTCCAGGTACATGGCACGCAACAATATATATTATTCTCAAGTTAGTTTTCAAGTGTAGTTCGTTGAAATATTATAGTGCAAAGCGTTGGTTTGCACAATCGTTATTGGTTAGAGGTGGCTGAAGTAATTTATTTCATAATATATCTTTGACTCGACTTTTTGTGTTTGGGAAACTGTAAATAAAGTGATGCCCAATAATGGTTTTATGTTAGCATAAAACAAAACTTACTCATATTCGGCAGTTTAATTGGTCGATCATAAGTTACTTAAAAGTTTACTATTATGAATTTTACTACAAAACCAACAACAAGCTGCGTAAATAACAGTTGAGAAGCTACAGTGGCCGACACCAGCCACTGCAACTGCAACCAACACTACGACCAACAACAAGCAGTTCTGCCATCACGTGTTCGGTAACCTGTCCTATTATCTTCGCCAACACCAGCCACCAACAACAATCATGTTGTGCCAGGCACCTTATAACGTATAAACTGTTTGAAGTGTGTTGAGTGCCCTAGTGTGTAGCCTACTCGCCTTACAACGTATAAACTGTTTGAAGTGTGTTGAGTGCCCTAGTATGTAGCCTACTCGCCGACCCGCGTAAATTTGCAGGGGAAGTGTGTTGAGAGTGAGTTTTTCCCCCACAGGAAATCTTCAGCGTGCAAAGGAAAGTGTTTTGACAGCTTCTGTTAGTCCTCACAGTTCTATGCCAATGTGCAGTAAATGTAGAGTTGTGAGTGGTAAGTTTATTGAGATCTGTGGTGTGTTCTTACTGGTCCTTGCAGGAGGGTGTGATGCAAGTGTTGTGTGGTTGGTTACTTGATGGTGTATACGTTGGCAGTATTGTGTGTGTTGTGAAGATAGTTTAAATGAGGAATGCTGTGTGTGTTGAGAACAGGGTTTATTTTCACAGGGCTGTGTCTACAAGACTGGCTGCCGGGATGTGGTGGTTTTTTACACTCATTATTACATCCTCGTACACTGCTAACCTGGCCGCTTTCCTCACCAACAGTCGCATGGACGACACCATAGAGAGTGCAGAGGACCTGGCTGGACAAACTACCGTCAAGTTCGGCTGCTTGCGAGGTGGTGCCACTGTCCAGTTCTTTGAAGTAAGCCTCTATTTGTCCTTATAACTTTACTATTGTCAGTGGTAAAGATTCACAACTACTTTCACGATACATTCGACGGTGGTTTATCCATTATGTTTCTGTACATGCTTTACGTTCACTGCTTAACTGCTAAAATAACAAGTAGAATAAATATTGTGTGACACTTTTAATCACTTATATATCTGTGACAAATACTATTTTATCTTAAAATCATTTCACAGTTTTGAGTACGCTGTATTCTTGTTTATTTTTTCCACTTATGTGTGTGTGTGTGTGTGTATATGTATATGTATATATATATATATATATATATATATATATATATATATATATATATATATATATATATATATATATATATATATATATATATATATATATCAATCGATCAATCGATAAAGCAGCCGAAAAGTTCATGATTGTGTTTCAGACAAATTTCTTGGAAATAAAGTTTGTAATTTTTGCATTTTTGTTAGTGTTTAACGTACACTCGAACAACTACGAGACTATGGATGGTATATAGGAGAAAGAAGAAAGTAATCAGCTAAGATATTTTAAAAGAATTATTCAAGCATATCGGTGGATTGATTTATGTATAACATAAAATTCTAACCCAGAATTCTGGAGCTACCAATAAAATCAGTATCCTTCCAAAAAAAAAGAGCTTTTTACCACTGCTCTGATTCGGTAAGCCAAGTTTCTAATGAACGATTTATAACGGGGGTGCCACTTTTTGCTCATGTGAAAATTATTTTCTTTTCGTGAATAAAAACTACGCAGTTCGTTTAAAACACAACATTGTGGTTTTTAAAATTTTTAAATGCCGTTTTACATCAAACCTGTTATATCACATCTGTGTGACCATGGCTGTTGTAAGGATATTTAGGTCAATTTAATAAAATATCTTGCTTCATATAATCTACACATTTAATGAATAAGATCACAGCACAAAGGTTTTTGCCTTAACTACATTGTTGATTATTACATATTCATAAAATAAACTTAAAATAGTTTTGAAGTTTTATATTTATATGTTGTATCTAACATTAGTTAACCGAAATAACAGACAGTTAAAAAGAAAAAGTACTTGTCACCGATTTTCTTGTCAGAATAATTGGTCGCTCTGAATAACTATTATTTCCAGTTGGTCGATATAAATTTGGATTAAAGAGCGAACAAGAGACAAAAACTCTGTGTTCTAGTAAAAATATTGACGTAATACTTTGTATGTAAATATATGTTAGAAATATTTGTTACGTTCACATAGGTGAATATATCACTGGTGGATACTTGCTTATATAATTATATGAATTAATAAATGATTGAATTAAAGTCAGAGTTCCAAACATGGCAAGCTACCGGACATTGCGTCAGTGTCTTTGCGAGGAGGCGCGACTGACGTCACTCTGAAAAGAACAATTCGTAGACGTCCCCGTTTATGCTATACCTTTCACGTATTTTAAATAAAAAATCTGCTCAATCGTCACATTTGTTCTGCCAAATTGCAAACACGGGAATTGGCGGTGCTCTGGTTGGTCCAGTACACGAATGTCTCGAGATAGGCCTACATAAGATCCTAATTTCCGAGGGGCGTCGCGGATCACGTCCGGTTTACTCCTTGTTTATTAATGCTAATAACTACAATCAATGTTGTGTTTCGCGAGCGACCTCGTGAACCTATGTCCGCCTCACTCCGAGGTTCGGGACGCACGACCCCGCAATAACATGCGGTTCCCGCGAGCAACGACGCGACCCCCTCCAAAACCTGACAGCCAATCCCAGAGTTGTATCGTCACCATAGCCACGCCTCCTCGCTCCGAACCATCAGCTATTTCTCCGACAAATATGCCGTTTATTTTTCTTATGTTCAATTTTTTCTCACAAATAACAAAACATGTTACCATTATTATACAGGCCATAAACAATTTCACACATATTTATATAAATCCTGAAATATTAGTTATAGACGTGAATATTTGACTTAATTTACAAAACGGCCCCTGATTGGCTGCCCCCTACTCTTCCCTTTCTTGGGTGGTCGTAGGCCAGCGTCACTTGGGGCGGCTTCCCCCTCCCTTCCTTTCAGAGTAAGACGAATGTGGTCGTTATTCCTTTTCGAACAGCTCTGCAGGCACAGCCTCGTAACACAAAAGATAGGGTTGCCTTCCTTGTCCAGAGCCCCCGTGGTGCGACATGTCCTTGTTCGAATGTTGGAGAGGGATGAGTTGTGGGGTAGACCACCGCCAACACATACTATACAACTTCCTTCCTGTGCCAGCCACAAACATTCTTACAACATTATTTTTAAGTGAATTGAATGCATTAAATAAATATAACTGTTAGTTGTTCTTTCCAATCGGCTATACACTAAATGCCGATTACATATTGCTTCAGGATATGAGAATCAAAATGATGGTCAAAACTCTTTGTTTGATATACTAAAATGTTACCTGAGAACCTTTTAAACTCCATCCTTAAAAAAAATAATTTAAGGACAGTTATTTTTTATTTTTTAAAACTAAGCTTTACTATTTTGATCAGTTCTTAAACCAAGTAACAAACATTTTTAAAATATGAATTGTAGCTGAGGAAATTATTAGTTTTTGGACTTGGGAACGGGCCCATAAAAATTTTACACAACTATTTTAATGCACCCATTTTTCTTCCCCCCCCCCTCTCTCTCTGCCAATAAAATATCAGCGAATGTATTTACAAAGTATGTTTGTAATACACAAATATCCATACCTCATTTATGCAAGTATGTGTACAAGAAACAAACAGACAACTTTTTCTAACACAGAAACAACTATCAGTATTTGACGATTTATTTTCTACCCAAATCTTCAGCCAACTCCACCTCAAGATGTTCACGATGATATGCAAGTTTAACGAGTAGATGTGCCAAAGGAACAGGATAGCAAAGAATAACCCGATAAATCAATTGTTTATTATTCGAGCTAATGAACGGGGCAAGTGTGGTTCTGACTGCATGTGCCGTACTTTTTCTGTATCTCTAAATAAACCGAACACTCCTTCTATAGGCGATCGTCAGTATACCAAAGTTGCTCTACTGACGCTGTGAAAATGTGAATACTTTTTTACACTTTTTCACCACAGACGCGTCACGTCCTGTTAGAACGACTATTCCTCAGAATAGCCAGATATTCTCTCACTGACCTCTTATCAAGCCTGTATAAATTAATTTATTAAACTAATTGCACAGTTTGGGCTCACATGGTCATTTTAAAATTTGTATGCATATAAAATGATATTTAGTCATAATTATTCTTGTATTACACGAATTGTGACAATTTTCAGCCTACTACCGAGATACAGGTTCTATACTGTATCCATTCCAAGGTTGCAGCAGAAATAAACACTGTCAAAGTAAAGCTCTCGACCACTGGATGGCTGGTTAGTTAACAGTGTCGTTGTGATATGAAATAGGTCCTACACTAAATATCTGTGTTTTAGTTCGGGATAGGTAATTGTATCGTTTAGTTGCATTTATTAATTCTCTGTAATATAATATCACTCTGTACGCATGAAATACTATATGTGCATGGAATGTATTAACTACGTCTTACGCGATGACGCCATGTCCATCGTGATTCCATTTCCTCCACAGCGAGGCGCGATTCCGTTTCTCCACTTGTCGCCAGTCGACAGCTCGCGAGACACGCACAGCCAATGTCGTTCAAGCGCGGAAACAGGCGGAGTGACACAAGCTGCAATCTTGGAATGGATAGAGTATAGGTGTAAGCGAAGTGCGCAGTCGCGTAGGGCACCGGACAAAGTGGGGCGCCGGATGCCACGGTCTCGACCTTCATAGACAAACAAGCCGCAACAATTGTTTCAGTAAACAAAATATATGTAAGATTAATTGATCAGTGCAAGTAAAAGATTGGATTATGTAATAATAATACTGTTACAAGTTGTGGGCTCGGTACGTTTGCGGATGGTGGTTTTTGATAAGATAAAGAAAATAAAGCTAACCTAGTTTATTTACAACTGTATATACAAAAAAAAACCTATGTCTATAATGATTTATACAGTAAATGTCAAACAGAACAAATTACTACTATTTACATAAAGGATAAAAAAATACATCTAAATAAGTTCTCTGTAAATGGAAAGGTTACTAGTCACTCACAATGGTGGACCCAAAGAAATAATACTGAAGAATCTTTCTGGCCTAGAATCACCTTCTTCCTACTACTTGCTGCGGTCCCACTCGCTGGGCGCCCTTGAACAGTCGTCGCAATCCAATACTGTACTTGTCACTATCACTTCAGATCACACTAGGCACCTGCCAGCAAAAACCCTCTCGCTCCTGCTGCAACTCCCCCTTATATACCCCACCCTCATTATTCTCGAATTATCTCGGCGGGTCTCTGCTCTCCAACCTCCTGGAAAGATGTTACTTCAAAGTCAAGCACCACCCCGAGAGATAAAGAGGGAACAGGATCATTCCAGATCACGATATTTTCCATCGGTTACCCGACTCTGGGTGCAGGTGGTTATCACGGAGTAATACAATCCATGCGGCACCCGAGGAGGCCTTTTAGCGCTGCCGCCACTGAATTGTATTTCGCCTCCCTACCCGACAGCCACGGCGCCGAGGAGTGGGTGGGAAGGGGGTGTCCTAGCTCCGCCACCACAGTATCGTACTACATCGCCCAGCCAGACAGTCGCGGCTCGCAACACTGCCCCCTCCTCAAGTCTGTTCGTCCCGAGCAGACACAACAGACTTTGTTCCATCATAGAGAGCCAGTCTGTCAATATGCACAACCTTGGGTTTTCTTGTCCGAGAGCCGTTGCGAACTATCCGGAAGACCACATCATTTATCTTCTTGACAATCTGGTAAGTGCCTTCCCAGCATTTCTGTAGTTTCGGACACTATCCTTTCCGTCGCTGTGGGTTATACAGCCACACCAGCTGTCCTTCTTGAAATTTCCTTACAGGTTCCCTCCGATCATACCTCGTTTTCATCTGGTCGCTGTTGACTCTCAAATGTTGCCGAACGAAGTCATGGACTGTGCTCAATTTGCGACGCAGTTCGTCAGCATAAACAATCAGTGAAGCAGGCAGTTCTTCTTCTGCTGGCCTCCCAAACAGTAGATCACTTGGAAGACGAAGCTCTCGCCCTAACAGCATCTTCGAAGGTGTTACCCTTATGGCTCCATGGATAGCTGACTGGTATGCAAGAAGAAACAGGGGCACCTTGGAGTCCCAATCCTTTTTATAGTCGGCTACAAAAATGGACAGATACTGTTCTAAGGTACGATTTAACCGCTCGACCATCCCATCTGACTGAGGATGCAAAGGAGTAGTCCGTGTCTTCTGCATTCCCAGAATTTTGGTCACTTCCTGGAATAACTTGGCTTCAAAGTTGCGGCCCTGGTCGGAGTGAAGTTCGAGTGGCACTCCAAACCTTGAGAATGCATGCTCCACTAAAGCATCGGCTACTGTGCTAGCCTCTTGGTTAGGTATAGGTATGACTTCAAGCCAATTGGTGAAGACTGGATTTATTTACTTGGACATACTCCATTGCGAAATAAATGACTTTAAAAGGAAACTAAAAATAATACAAGAAAACATAAATAAGCAGAGTATGCTTTAGTCATCAGGATAGATACATAAGTACATTTTGTATTCATATTTGGCATAATTATAAAATGTTCTATATAATCTTCGGCACCTGAAACAATGTCAGTGAAGACATTACATATCACTTTACAGTGTAACAACAAGACGACCTTTTTTGTTCATCGAGGTCTCTTGATACAAATTATAGCATTGCATGTCCATAACATCTGATGACACCCACGTCTAAGCCGGAAAGGGGGTGACCACCCTCATTATTTTGATGAAGGTGTAAGTTATTCGAAACACATTTTTCACGGACTGTCGATAAGTGTTTGCAGAACACAGTATCCGATGAAGTATGATTTAATGTTATGTTGTTTACGATTTTGTACCAATAAACTAGTTTGAAATTCGTTTTTCGAGGGCGTATTGCTCCCTTACGAAGTGTGCTAAGCGAAACGTCGTCTTGAGTAACTGTACTTCATTTTCGACAAGGAATCACCACACGAAGTTTGTAACATACTTTCATTTACAACCTGTATATGGAAACCCTGTGCGGGCTGACTCGTCTCCGTCCGACTCCAAATGAGTGTCTGCCACACGGCTTCCGAGCCACGCCGGCTGCAATGACCTCAACAATTTTTTTCCTTATAGTTTACACAGTGTTAAAGCTACATATATACCCTCGCTGACTTTTCTGATGAATTTTTCTTGATAAAACGAGCAATAGAAACGAATATTACGTACATTTAATAGCCTGACAGTTGTGAGGTTCTTATAACATTAAAAAATAGGTAAAAAATAGTTCGCCTTAAAAAAAATTGTTACCTGTGTAGCCGGAATCATGTTGTAAATCTCTTGAATTTGCCGTTTATTTCACATTTCTAACTTACTTATGCTGTGCTTCTACAATCCACTTTCTAGCGTCTGGAACAGCTATAAACTGACTAAACTGAAACGCCAGTTCCGAACTTGTGTGTCGAGGGAATAGTAGGAGCCAGTCGTGCTGCAGGATCAGTCTTAAACAATCGATACACTGTACAATCGATATGGTGTAGTTCGATGACTCTGGTTGGTATTATTGTAATTTATGTAAACAAAATTACGTCGAGTAGTAAATAACCATCTGGATCATTTAACCGCAAAAGGGAACTACAGCATGCGAAAAAAGATGACCAGCAATCGAAAACTTTACGGAGTTATTTTTCGCCTTCAACTTCCTCTTCCTTACCGAAATTGGACACAACTGAAAATCAGACCGATGTTGCCGAGCTGTCAATGTCAGAAGCTGTTATAAGACCAGAACCTTCAACAAGTCAACCGAGCGTTGAATTGGTAAGTTTACTTTATTTTTATCCCTGTAAATTGACTCGATACAGAGCGAGGTTAACTAATAATTTGTTTCTACCTCTGCAGCACAGTCGGTTGTGCTCTGGTTTGTGGTGTTTAATTTTTTTCGGTTTGACTTCCAAAAGGCATGGGTGTTAATTTCAATTTGTGTTTGGTTTAGTTTGAATGTGCGCAGTAAGAGTTTCATAATTTGTCACAACAATGTAGGGTGAGGAGGGCTGTGCCCGAGTGGCCAGAACACTCGGCTCCCACCAAAGCGGTCCGGGTTCCTTTCCAGGTCGGATTTTCGCATGTGGGAATGGTGCCGGACGATGCCGTTGATCGGCGTGTTTTCTCGGGGATCTCCCGTTTCCCCCGCCATTTCAGTCTGGCACTGCTCCATACTCCAAGTCACCCCTTACAAGTGCTGAAGACCTCGCTGTTAAGCACGGACCAAAAACTCTCACTTTCACGGTCACAGCAATGTAATGATGGGTCAACATTGAAGTCATTTAAAGTTTAGATGTTGCTCTCATTGGCAATTTTCATGCTATCGCCAGTTAGCTTAATGTAGCATGGTACATAAAGTAGAGCTAAATGCATTCATTATAAAGTTGTATGTTACTCTAAACCAATATAGAAAAATCAAAATCTTAAAAATTCTGGACATTAACGCATATTATTCTTACTATTCGGAGAATATAAAATCTATTCACAATTAAAATGTATTGACATTTTTCGGCTGTATATTTTCCTTCTTAATTTACAACAAAAAGTGATCAATTTTAATTGTGTCGATTAACTATCCTTTTTAATAACTGACGAAGATACATCTCAAAACATTTTAGTAAATTGTTAGATGAAAATTTGTTTAAAATTCCTTGAAAGTAAATGAAACCACCTTAAATAATATTTATATACCATACATTTTGTCATTCAAAATTCAAAATATTACACCACGATGAATTTTTATCTAATGTGTAACTATTCATATTTTACAATATCTTATGTAAACAAATAACCTGAACCTTAAACTTTTCGTTGCAGGAAGTGACAAGAGGCACGTCATCGACACTGCTGTCAACTTACTGTGGGGTGCGGCCATCCAAAATCACAGATAGAGTGCGAAAATTTCTTTTTGAACGAGGACCTGTGCAAGTCAAGTGACATATACTTTCCCATAGATGCTAAAGGTAGGAAGTTTTCTTCACATCAATACGCAAGAGAAATTTGCAACAGGGAACAAGTCCTCAGTGTTTATTACTATACTCAGTGCTTTAAAAATGCAGTGTTTTGTTTAGCATGCAAAATCTTTGGACGTGCAAATTCATCTACTGCTGGAGACCAAGGATATTCAGATTGGCAAAACTTGACAAAGATATGTCCAGTCATGAAAAATCTCCTAATCACATCGAAAGTTGTCAATCATGGCGTGAACTCGTCTTGCGTTTACGGTCGGATGAAACGACTGACAAAGAAAATGAAAGAATTATCCGAGGTGAAACAGAACATCGGAACCAAGTACTTAAACGCCTACTCTGTATTGTCCAATTTTAGGGACCCAAGAAATGACCTTTCTGGGAACAAAGGAGACTCTTTTCAATCGTAACAATGGCAATTTTTTGAAATTTGTAGAATACATTGCCAAATCTGATGTTGTCTTGGCTAAACATTTGAGAAGTGTTACTTCTGAAGAGACACATGTTCACTATTTAAGCAAAAATATACAACATGTGTTTATTGGTATCTTGTATACTAAGATCCAAGATTGTATTTTACATGAGATAAAGCAGACAACTTATTATTCCATAATACTGGACTGTACACCTGATGTAAGTCACCAAGAGCAAATTACATTATTGGTAAGGTTTTGTTAAAGTTGTAAAAAATTGGGAACATTTCTTTAAGTTTCTTTCCTATCAGGGTTTCTACAGGTGAAGGCCTCACAGAAACTTTACTAAATGAGCTGTCTACAAGGAACATTACTTTAAAGAACATGAGAGAGGCCAGGGATATGATAATGGCTCCAACATGATAGGAAAGCATGCTGGAGTTCAGAAAATGATTCTTGATTTGGACTCTCGAGCATTTGATGTGCCAAGTGGAAACCATTCCCTCAATTAGTGGTTACCGATGCCGCTCTGTCTTGCCCTATTGCATTAGACTGTTATAGCATTATTCAAGAAATCTTTAACTTTTTTCAAGTTAAACTCATAGATGGAGTACTTTGTTGAAAAATATATCAACTCTTACAGTAAAACCTCTCTGCAGTACTCAGTGGGAGAGTAGGATTGAGGCATTGTAGCCTCTAAGGCACAATACTGAGGAAATATACGATGCAGTGCATGAAGCTTAATATTATAAACTTGATACATTAGGGAGAAACACTGCTTTAGGAACTGCAAAAAAAAAAAAAGCAGAGCTTCAATTTTCTGTGTTGTTTTGTAACATGGCTTGAAATCCTAGTAAAAATAAACATTGTGAGTAAGGCCTTGCAAAAGGTCGTAACTAATCTACAAAGCTCAATGGATCTCTTCGAAAGTATACAGATATTACTAGAACAAATGAGATCTGATGAAGGCTTCAATAACGTCATCACAAATGCAAAAGAACAGGCAGAAAAACTTGGTGTTGCTGCTGACTTTGAAAAATAAATTCAAGTCCGTACAAGGAAAACAAAGAAAGCAATTCTCCTACGAAAGTGAAACTGAACCTGTTCAGGCTGGGATGACATTGTTCAAAGTTAATTTTTTCTTTGTCGTGCTTGACACAGCAGTAACCTCGCTTAAAGGGAGGTTTGAACTCATGGAAAATCACAGTAGTAGTTTCAAATTTCTTTATGATTTTGTAAATCTGCACACATGGGATGGAAAGGAGTTGAAGGATCCTTGTACGTATCTTCAAAGTGTTTCAAGCGACGGAGAAGAATGTGATATAAACGGAGTGTAACTGTTTGACGAACTGCAAAATTTTTGCCCCAATGGTAATTTCTGAAAGCTCTCCAGTTAAAGCGTTGTCGTTCATAGTCAAAACGGTTGCACAGACACTTTTCCCAAACGTTTTTGTCACGTTGAGAATTCTCTTGACACCCCCAGTTTCAATGGCCAGAGGGGAAAGAAGTTTTTCCAAGTTGAAACTGATAAAAAATTTTGCTTTCAACTTTGTCTCAAGAGCGCGTGGGTGGGTTAGCAACAGTAGCCATTGAAAATTACTTACTTGATGAAATGGACACCGATTTTTTACTCAAGGAATTCGCAAAAATTAAAGCCAGAAAAATCTCAGTTTAATTATTTATGATTTTCAATTGTCTTACATTCGTGTTGTCTGATTTTGATTGTATTAATTTACGTTTCATTTTTTAAACATAGATAAACACGTATTTAGACTTATGTAGGCCGACATTAATACAAGTTTGTAAAATATTTCATCAAGGAGCGTTTATTTTCAAAAACTGATAACCATAACACTGTCATGTATGCTAAAATACTAAAAAAAACTTAAATTCTGTGTCTCACCCTTTTTTCTTAATTTTACCGCGGAGGAAAAAGGGGGTCGCCAAAATAATGTTTGCTTACACTTGTAAAATGTCTAGAACCGGCCCTGCCGAAGAAAAATTTAGGCTTATGATATCACCTACCTTTTTTGTTGTGTACATGCATGTGTGTCTCCCAAAAAAAAAAATTGAACCCGTGAACAAAGTTTCATCACACTACAGACACAGTAAGTAGTATTCTTACTTCGCTTTTGTGTGTTTCTTTCATGTAGTATTATAACTATCCTTTAACCGACGCCATTTAATATAAATTTCGATAACACAACATTTCGAAGGAAAAATATTTGCGAATTTCATCAAACACGGTAAACATAAACTACCCGAGAAGGTGATTGAACTTCTGTAAATATTTGTTCGTGGTTTATTCATATTTTTAAAACGGTGACCACACTTTTATTTTTAGCTTTATATGACATTTCTAAACATATATGAACCAAATTATATCTAACTTGGTACATATACTACTTAGTGAGAAAATTATAAATGTATGTATGTTCACATTCCGTACAGGTAGTTTTAAAACGACAGATACGAAATATTTTTTCCCTAACAACGACATATCTGAAGATCAGTTTTTCAGACTTTCATACAACTTTGTAAGATAACTTAACTTGTATGATTTTTTTTATTAGCTCGTACTGCGTTCATGTTTTCAAAATGGGTGCTATTTTTTCGCACGAAAAAACTAAGAAACTATTATTCAGAGTTGCATCAAACTCTTTACTCGTAAATATATTGTTATTAGACTGTTCGTATTATTTATGTGGTGTTCATATGAACATTTTTTCACGTGAAATATATGCGCAATTATTTTTATCGTAATTGTATCAAACTCAATATGTGCCAGTGTTTTTGTGTGTATAGAAGTTAACATGACGTTTATGTATTTGTATGCCATGTTCATTTAATCAAAATGGTGGCTATTTTAACATTTAATAACATACATGGTATCTTAATAACCATAGAGTTGTGTGGAACTCTACCGACAATCTTCAAGGGATGGTTCGTCATAAAAATTAAGATATCTTAAAGATACACATGACATATTGGCAACATCTATTACTAAGGAGTGTTACCTCTCTTGAAACCGTAGTTTAACTGGCTGTTTTTTTTGTAAGAAACGCTGCTGAAATAAACAATAATGTTTGAGCTTCTGAAACTGCACAATTTAAGTACGGAGTACAAACTAGCAAACCGCATCACTGAAAAACTAAGGTGGTGTTACATTTGGATGGAGTTATGCTCACGGTCTATGAAGGTAGAGGTCTTGACACTGAGGAATAAAATGTGACTCCCTTCTTGTCGCCGAGCGCTAATAGTAATTTGGTGGAAGATTTGTCTTGTTTTTGTATTTGGCAAAGCTTAAAATGTGAAGTTGTTAACGGAGTTGCTAGTATTATATTGAAGAAAAAATGGGAACGTAATTTTGTATTAGAACACATTTTTTTACAACAATAAAATTTAATTTTTCAATCTTTTACATGTAGATGCACATTGCAACGATTCTAAAATTTTGTAGGTCACGAAACGATAATTTTTGTGCGAATGTGTTCACTAAAACAATAATACACAATATATTTCTTCAGACTACTTTTATAAACAGTTCCACACATGCCAATGCATTTATGGACATTGAACATGTATATACTATATCTGCTTACCTTATTAACATTATTTTGTGTAAATAATTGCAAAAACGATAAAATGCGAGATGTAAACAAGACAAATCGTCCACCAAATTACTACTAGCGCTCGACAACATGAAGGGGCCACTTTCTCTTGCTGCAGAGCATAGGCAGTGTCAAGACCTCTTCCTCTTAGACTGTAATTATGCTACAATAGACCAACTAGCAATGTCACTAAAAGTGAGATTTTGGCACTATGTTGTCTATGGACTTATTTAACTCCAAAAAATTCAAGAACACCTAACCTGCATTTTGCTGCTATTTATAGCCACATGTTTATGTTGAATATAAAAATATAAGTTGCGTTATTTTGCAGCAATAGACCAATAAGTAGCTTGTCATTCAGTAATATGTTTAGCCCATTCTTATTTTACAACAGACCAACTGATAGTTTTTCTTCTGTTATGGTTTGAACAGTTTTAACTAGCACTGTTGGTATTCGTGATGTGTCACTCAGATGTTCTGATTAAAAATATATAGTGTAATGTAATTTACTAGAAGCATAAAACGTGATAGATGGGCCAAAAATCAACAGAATTTTTAGTTAAAATGAATAGTATAGAGGACAGAACTAAAGACATTACGAAAATATGCACAACAGAATCTAACACTACAGGTGAAGATAAACCCGCCCATAATCTAAATATAGAGTTGTCCAAAATTTACGTTAATTTGTTTTCATAATCTACTGAAAGCTTGTTATAGAGAATATGGTCTTTAACGGTACATTCATTATAACAATGCGCCATCGCTTTATACACTATATGAATTGATGGATGTATCATAAAGTCACTACTGAGACAAGCATTTTGGTTGTTGCATGTGGTTTCACTGGATGTTTATTGTACATAACATATAGGTGTGGCGTAACTTTACTCTTAAATTGAGAGAGGAAAATTGTAATGTTTTTCAAAATTACCTCCAAAGTCCCTCTAAAAATTGTTTTAAAGCTGTCACTTTATGCTACTTTTCATTTGTGTAAGTTAAAATGTTGAAATCTTAATTTTTTCAGGTCTGTCAAAGCAATTCACCTGTAGGAATTGTAGTAGGTGAATATAGAGGTGATGAAGATGAGGAGTATGAACTTTTGATGGATTTGTGAATGTTATTGACATCGCTGAAACTGTGGTAGTTGGTCCGGATGCAGTGACTTTATCAACTCAGCCGCTGACAGCTATGCAAAATGAGAAGTACGAGGAAGTCATAGGAGCTGAAGAAAGTAAACAAGCTTCAAAGACAAATGAAGATTTCATAGATCAAGCCTCTGATCATGATGTACCTGTACCAGAAGATGCAGCTGAGGAAGCAAATAATGACAGTAGTGCGAATTTGAAAAGAATACTTAGCTGGGAACGGAAAAGGAAGTACGGAAACCAATCTAGGCAGTCAAGGAAGAAAAATACCAACACAAATAAGTCCTATATCTCTTCAAGAGGAGTGTCAATTGAGCCAAACGAAATGAGAGGTTTTGTAAACTGCAGGTGCCATTGCAGTGAGAAGGTTTTCTGTAGAAGAAAGAAAATTAATTTTCAATAAATTTTGGGTAGCTGGCTCATGTGAAGTTATATGTTACCAGGTTGGTACAATGGCTTCTCAAGAGGTCAGGAAGAGATCCGGAAAAGCAGAAAGGGATAAAAATAATCATTTTGCACGGATATACACTATGAGAAATAAAACGATTCAAGTTTGCAAACAATTATTTTTGCAAACCCTGTGTATTTCTAGCTGCATAGTACACATTGCCTTATCAAGTATTAGTGCAGGAAGTCCTGTAAAAGATAAGCGAGGTTGCTGGGTTGGTCATAACATGCTCAGAAGGAACGAAAGGAGGATGTTGTGAACCAAATAAATAGGTTTCCAAGGTATGTTTCACATTATTCAAGGGCAAACAATAATGACCAGTTCCTTCCACACAAAATTATGCTTCCTCTTATGTACAATATGTATAGGGATGAGAGTGAAGAACCTGTCTCTTTTGCTACATATAAGAATATATTTTATTCCAAATTTAATTTAAAATGTAAGCCTTAGAAAAAGGATACGTGCAGCATTTTTGGTTCTTTCAATGTACAACTCTCAAATGTTTCTACTGAGAATCTGAAAGATGGCCTCAAGGAGATACATAATACCCACCTCTCTGAAGCAACCACAGCACGTGATTAATTGAAGAAAAATATGGCTGAAGCTAACGCGACTAAAGAATGCCTAACCCTTTATTTGTAAAAGGTACTTCCGATCCGTCGAATTCCAACAAATGTAGATTACTATATACGGCAGCTGATGATCTACAACTGTGGAGTTCATTTAGGATCCAACAATAAGGGTAATTGTTATTGCTGGCTTGAAGGAGAGGCTGGACGAGGTGCTCATGATCACGTCTCAGGCAGCACATCTTGGAAGAATGCCCTGAAGTGAGGGACTCTTGCGAGGGCCAGAACCGCAAAATGAAAATAATATTGATGTTTAAGGCCATCATTGAAGACCACCCGACCCTTCAGTGTATCACCCAACGCTTCTTGATATCAGGCCATTCATTCTTGCCAAACGACTCGAATTTTGGTGACATTGAGTCTGCTCTGGAGTACTAGCAACGGATATACACAAAAGCTGACCATATGAACAGCATGATGTCTTGCCAGAAGAACCCATTTGTTGTAAAGGAAATGAAATTGAAGCATTTTCTTGGTACTGGAAAGCTGGAAACGAAGATAGTGAATAGGAATAAAAAAACACTGAAAAAATAAAATAAACTGGTTACATTTCAGGGAAATGAAAGCAACACTAGCAAAACCATGCTCCATATTTCTCAAGACTGATCTCTCACAAACTGACTATGTGTTGGTCAACTTGCAGAAGAAAATGTGTATGCACGACAGCGTTTTCATACAAATCTGGTGCAACTTTGGCCGAATGGCAAGCAAATAACGCCAGCTAAACATTCTTTCTCTGATGCAGCTTATTCCTAGTGATTGTCGAACAATGTACAAATGGTCTCGTGGCTCAGGAAGGAACCGAAGATGATATCGATGGTTTTAGTGGAGAGTCAGATTTTGACATTGAACTAGCTGAGTGAACAATTAGCTTGATGGGGTTTATTTAGTACAGTTGGTAATAGCTACATGAAACTTGTATTTCTTTATGTGAATTAAAATTTCTGAATTTAACCTGAAGAGTAGCCAGGTACACTTTGCGAAACAAGAATGTGTTGTTAGAAGCAAAAAAAAAATTTAAATGATAATAATATAGAACTCTTTTCTTTGTTGTAACTTCATGTATAAATTCAATTACAGTGTTACATGTTCTCTTATCGTATGAACCGCAAAATGAAACAACCAACCAATTACATATGTCGATAAATGTATAACATCATAATTAACAATAAACCATCTGCTCAATTCTGTCTTTTATTGCCAAAATTGCATGTGAAATGTAAATTTATACACAAACTTGATACTCATCAAATTTGAACAAATTATTTTGTAATTAAATAACCACTGTCGCATTATTTAAGTTAAATTGAAAAAAAATATGTAATTAACTTTTGTGGTTAACATCGTGGAAACATGTTTTTGTTGATTGGTCTGTTGTTGCATGGAAACATCCATATATTATTGAAACGAAACTGTATTGTTAATTTGTTATTTGTTCTTTCATATGGATATGTTACCTACGAATCATTTACAACCAAAATTGTGTATTGTGTTGTGCTATGAATGCTGTAGTTTTCGAGATATAAATTAAAAATAAGGTTCCAATAATTAAATCAAATTTAAGACGCACAGCCAAACATTTGCTGGTGGCAAATATAAATGATATATTTAACAATATATATGTAATGTTGGAACAAGTGTAATGCCTAGGTTTCTTATCCCCAGATGTATGCATGTGGGGATCATGTCGGAACATATTCCCACGTACTTTATTCCCGCGCTCCTGCATATTTACAGCATTTGCCCTTACAAGCTGTGAAGAATTAACAGCCTGTCAACTGACCTCCATCTCGACTCCACCGAGAGATGTGGCAAAGTAATGACACATTTGACCCTAATTTAGCTGGACAGAGGATCGTATCCCCTCACCCAACGTCCTGCTTAGTAATGACTATGCTTCCCAAGTCCTTCCGCAGTCGACTTCAGTTGCCTACTTTTGCCTAGTCTATAAAGATCGCGGTTTACCTAAATGTTTAAAACAAAAAATAAAAATACAGCAATTTATAGCCACCACAATCGACTGCTAATACATTCACGGGTATGCAAATGAATTTTGTTGCCAATAACAACATGAGTTAAGATGACATTCATCTGATTTTACTCTCAGGTTGCTGCAACATTGTACAGTCGCAGGACTGTTCATACCACCTAATACCAGCTATCAAACTGCTGCACTTGAGTCTTGTTACTCGTATATTTACACAGCTTGAACAGTTTGTTTGATGATCACAAGGATCGAGAAGGCAGTGATATTGGTGGCCAAAGTTGACGGATATGTATGTAACATATGGAGAAGATCGGGGAAATGGCAGGGAAGCTTGCTGTATTTACCAAGCCTGTCATCCGAATCGTCGTTGTTCACATC
>PNEQ01119769.1:29735-41947 GCA_003012365.1 Medauroidea extradentata
TATATATATATATATATATATATATATATATATATATATATATATATATATATATATATATATATATATATATATATATATATATATATATATATATATATAATAGTATTAACTATTTCTATTCTACTAATCCTCAAAGCGGGCAACTGAATCATTTTTATTTTATTCAAAATAAATGCTCGCACGAATCCTCGAAGTTGGCAATTGGATTATTTTTATATTATTCAAAACAAATGGACACACGAAGCCTAAAAGCGGGCAATTGAATCATTTGGACACAGGCTTCAGTCTGAGGAACAGCCGCCACCATCAAAATCCTGCGTACTCGAGCTAGTATATGGTACAGTCACCTTTATTGACACTTAAAGAGCACATTGCTAGAGCGAAGTGACAATCCTTTGTCAAACTCCTCGACATTTGAGCTACTACAAAAATTGTGAGTGCCACCCAGACCTTAATGTGTTACACACATAGCTATGTCACCACAACCATAATATTCAGTTTTAATTATTTATTACATACAAATATTAAAACCTTTAAGTTATTCTTTACCGGTAGTGTGCTGTGTAAATATTGAGTGTACAAGGACTGTTGCATCTGATGCTCTGTAAGAAAATAATTTATGACAGGCATATGAAATAATGTCTCATACACAGAATGTTAAGAAATTTTTAAAATAATAAATTATTGCAAATTATTGAATTATATATAATACATATTTACAGTAGGCCTATGTACAATTCTGGAAGTGTCTGGGCAGGTCATCTTCTTCATGGAAAAGTTACTGACTTTATCAGAATATCCAATGTTCTCGTGCACAGACGAGTGAAATGACACTTGATGTAACTCAATAAACTTCCAGAAATTTCAGCTTAGTTTTCACTTGCAGACTCGTCATTACATGTTGCCTCATACATCTTGACTGAAGATTAAGAAATAACTTCACCGGCATATATTTACTTTTTCTTTTCTCTGTTTTGTAATAACTCGTCAGAAAATAATTTGCCGGTGTGAATTTAATTTCTTGCAAAAGTTTTTCTCTATACACAGGACACAAATTAAAAAAACAACCAACCTTAACACTTTGCATATGTGTAGATATTATTGCAGTTATGTTATTTTGCAGTCAATCACATTTATCCAGAACAACACATTCGGCGTCTCAACACCTGATTTCAATTGGTCCAGTGTTAGTGGTAGTGGCAAAAATGGTTTGCACAAAGTAAGTGCACAGTTATCACTTTCACATGCAAAACAAGTAGTAACATTGCTGGTTGTCCTTCATGAGAAGTTAAATGTTATGCGGAAATGGTTTTCATCGCTACACATTTCAAAATAAGATCTGTTTAGAATATCATCACTGTCCTCTTCACTTTCATATTCAATTTCTTAAAGTACACACTGTTTGCTGGGGACCCCATAGGCATAGTAACCGGCAAAAGGGCTCGAAATTCGGACGAGCTAGAGCTTCCTCCTTGGTAAGGTCAGGTCGTAGAACTGGTTTATAGTCTTGAACGTCGTTGGAGTCTTCAGAGTCACTAAAGGTATTATTGTTGCGAGCCTCTGTTACTCTACGCTTCTCGTAAACCTCTTGTTTGATATGTCAAAACAGACAACTTTAGGCTCCATACGACGAGTCAGGCCACTCGTATGTGACGATAAGAAAAAGTAAAGAGTAGTAATAAATTAGCTATGACAAATACACTTCACACATCAAAGGCATGCATGGAGACATCCAGTGTGATTTCAGTCACTGCATCTTTCCACTCAGCGAATAACGTCTTCGTCGCTACATCTTATTTCGTTGGATGTACAACTCTCACTGTTTCGTTGCGTGATTTTCTCTCTCTTTAGATTTATTTATGAGCTCTTCAGTTGTGGATGGTAGCTTGCTGTCTGGTCGGAGATGGAAAACTGGACAGTCGACAAAGTTGCAGGGAACAGGTGCCACACTAAACACATCTTCGTCG
Organism: Medauroidea extradentata; assembly: GCA_003012365.1. Taxonomy (NCBI): domain Eukaryota; kingdom Metazoa; phylum Arthropoda; class Insecta; order Phasmatodea; family Phasmatidae; genus Medauroidea; species Medauroidea extradentata. Next base: position 31,706 of record PNEQ01119769.1, read on the forward strand.
TTGATGCACAGAAAGTGTTCAAGTACATTGCAAAATTCTAGTCGATCTGGAAACCCAGCAGACATGTAGTGCACCCGTCGAAAACCAACTTCTGTCTCGACGTAGGTGTAAAACTCTTCTGGTTGAAATCTGACGTCCATTGTGTTACGTGAACAAGCACCGACTGAGGAGCCTCCTATCCAGGCCTGATATATACTATCTTTATTGACGTCATATTAGCTGGCATCACCATCATTGTCATCACCCAAACACCACAGCCGTAGGAATAGAACATTCAGGCAGGAACTGGTCAGATCCCGCTCACATGAATCGCAGATGTGTTCGGGCTTGTCGAACTTCGTGTTCAAGTAGCGAAGCGAAGGACACTCGTATATAGTTTGTTTTTATTACAATAAAGGCTAAGCCATTTTTCCTGCTCCACCTCAGCAACAAAGACGACTTCTTCATCATCTATTATTTCAGGTAAAACTTCTTTAATTTTTTCATAATCTTCATGTCCGTCTTTCCAGTGTAGTTCATGATGATTTTTTGTAAGCCATCTATTAGTGAATTTAATTTTTTATCCAGCAATTCCCAGTGAAATGGTGACAGGAAGCTAAGTGTTGCCATTTTTCCATCATGGTAGGCTAACCTAACCTCTTTAAGAGAAAATCAAATTTGAGACTAGAAGCCCTGGATTGTTGTGAACATGATGACTGCCATGATCAAACTCAGATCATGTAAGTATTTTGACCACTTAATCCCATGCATTGTAGGATGCCAAACGGTTGTGGATATTGAGAGTGTAGGCCAGTTTATTGGCAGGTTTATTCTCTTCTGCTGTCATTTCAATGTGACAGTCTACTACACCAGTGTTTATTCGATCGTCTTGTTTACTTACAGAAACACAAGTAACCGAGCAATGTTTATAGAATCACCTGGTTCCAGTGTAGTCGATGCTTCGTGGCCATAATATGATCTCTGGAAATCAGCAAATATTTGGTATGCCAACATGAAAGAAGAATTACTGAATTCATGTTGAGATCCACATTTGGAAAACTTTCCGAGTTCAAATAAACTTTAGCGTTCTTTATATTGACATGATCGCACTTTGAGCAATCTACGCTTCCAGTAATCTGTATTCTGGTCTGGAATGCTAGAGTTATGTAGCGTGGTTTTTCTGTTGCAAATGATGAGGTAACATTCCCCTTTACATTTTGCGACTGCGTAAATTCTGGACAAGTTTCCAAACTCCACGAGCAGAGTGCCACATCTACATTCCTTCCTTTCTCGACCAACTTGAGTAGTTGTATTCACTCTTCCGCCTTTTCTTGGATACGCGGCAGCAACCACTCTATCGATTGTTTAGAGAGTGTCACGACCTCAGGATTTTCTACAGTATCCAATAAAGCATTCGTCTTAGTATTGGCTAAAATTATGACCAACTGTTGTTTAGAATTCACTATTATATGTTCATAATCTTCGGCGAATACTAACATTGAGGAAAGATGTACGCAAATTTAAATTATTCTGCTTTCGTACACAGGAACTTCATAATTTGGTTCGATTCACCATCCAGCTATTTTGGCTGCAGGTAGTTGGTTGTGTGTTAGAGACAGGTAGTTCTTCATAGTAGCAGTAATACCTACACATCTTGTCTGATAAACCTCTAAACCATTCAGTTCATAAGCTACATTATTAATCTTGTGAAATACTTCATTTATAATTATATTTGTGGTTATAGGTACAGCATTTCCAGTCTTGGTTTCAGAGCCTCTGAATCTCAAGTATGAGTTGCATGGTAAAATATAGATATCTTGGTTTTGTACTGGTATTCGAACCTCAGATGACAGCTGGTATTGTTCAGGCACATATGGTGAATAAGTATGGTATTCAGTTTTTGTAATGGAATTATTGTAATAGGCTCATCCACATTCTGTATTTCTGTTTCCGTTCTTCTTGACTTTGAAGCCTAGACTCTTCAAGAACACTCTATTGACACATGTTTACACAATTGATGCTCGCAACAATCTGACCTTTGGCTTGGTGGGGAGACTTGATTTTATAATCTTTTTTAAACTCAAGCCCAACTTTCTTCAAATGCAAGCGTCATATAATTCCTTCGTTTCTGAAACTAATCAGTTTATCATCCTGGTCGACTATACGGACAATAACTTCCTGTGATTAGTGTATAAATAGATTTTTGGTACTTCTACCAGCTTGAAACCAGGCGGAACAGTTTCCGCAAAATTATGTAGTGTATATTTCGTTTTACTATTTATATATGAGTCTTACAAGATTGCAGTTTACTCTCATAACATTCACCTGCAAAATTTTTACTAGCAGTTTTGACTGTTGAACATTTCCACTCTCATACACCTCGTGTTCGAAACCTAGTATGAATGTTAGAGTATCATTCTTGGTGAAGTCAATATTGTTGCTGCACAAAATTTCTCTTTTCAGAGTGTTTGGATCTTCCAGCAATACAAAAGTTACATCAGTACCTAATGCTTGCTTGATGTATGCTGCAATGTCTTCGATTTCATATGATCCTGCCATTTTTATGTAATGAGATTTGCAGTTTTAAATGTACACATTAGGTATGGAGAAATAAGTTTGGAAATCTATCAGTGCCACTGACCACAAACCTTTTAAATCCACAGCTGGAAAATGCAAAGAGCGCAGCACAGAGTTCTTGCCCGTTAAGATCAACGTTACGGACATGACTGTTGCAAAGTAGTGCTTGTGCCAACATTTATTAATAACTAATTTATAACTGAAGACATCAATGGCCACAGTTCCACTGGCTAGGCAATCATTCATTAAAATAGTAATATCTTAATTTAACACCATGAAAATACTTGTGCATCTCTATGGGTCGGCGATGTTTCCAAAACTATTGTAGTAATCAATATTGTTTCCATATCTTTTGTAAGAGACCCAGTAAGTTCCTCGCCCGTAAAGCTAAATCAAAATCTGAAATTCCATATCCATTGCATCTTGGTTTTGATGGTAAATTGTCTTTCATAAACACGCCCCTGAAAATTGATATTTGTAATTTTCTAGCAAACTCTAGTAAATCTAAGTTTGATAGGGGTGTGTCAGGTAACATATTTAAGATTGCATCCTTATCTTTCTGGTTCCTTTTTTTCCGACTTCCTCCACACACAGCTAAAGGTCTTACGTAAAGTCCTTTCCCATTTTATGACCCTAGCACAATAGTTTACATTTGCTTGTTGTGATGTTGACGTTCTTCCAACTGCTTGGCTTGATTTCTCGATGAATTGGCTTCTTTAGCAATACCACTAACTCCACTAATCAGAACACATAGTGCTGCCAGGCGGGGTAGGAGAAATGGCAGGAAGCCTCCTTGTTTCTTGCTCACTTTCTTCTTTCGAGTCTTCATTTTTATCTGATTGACTATATTTTGTCAGAATGTGTGGATGCAGGATAAGATTATTTGTAGTGTTTGTTGGTGCAGATGTACTGCTCTTTATTCGCCATGATCTTGGATACTCCCCAAGCAGCTGCTCTTTCACCAAAGTTTGAATCTTTAGATTTGGCAATCTCTTTTGCCTTGTGGGTGAAAACAGTGTCGGCAGCGTGTCTACCTTCTAGTTCATAGCTACTAGAATAAACTATGTCGTGCTCCTTGCACGCCTCGTCCAATCCGTTAACTCCGATGTCACCACGCTCGAGCCTCTTCTTTAGTTTCATTCCTGGTCCTCAGAACCGGTATTCTGGAATATGTGTTTCGAATGGCAAACTAATTATAAGGGTATTCATTGGTCCTCTTCTTCTCTTGTTCTTGCTCCTTCGAAGCATCACGATGCACTGACTTAAAATTACTTACGTACCTGTTCTTATATATATTATTTAGTATCATTCTAGTCTGCTAGAGTTACATTTGTTAGTGATTCACCTCCACTGTCGCTTCTGTGGTGAAGTATTTTTAGTCGAGTGTAATGTAATGCATCATGAAGTAATTTCATGTAAAATGAAAACTTCAAGACTTAAAATTCAATGTGAACTTTTTCATCATCTGATTACTCGAAGTGATATTAAGGTAAAACATTTTAGAAATTGTAGTAAAAATTCTCCCTATGCACCATGGACTCCGCGCATATCTCTGCAGGCTCCGCAGGCTCAGCACATAGCTTCGCACACTCTGCAATCAGCTCTGCGCCCTACGAAATTAGCTCTGTAATCTCTGCACATAGCCCCGCGAGCAGCTCCAGAAGCTTTGCATATAACTCCGCAGCTTTTGCTTTGCACATAGCTCTGCAATAAGCTCCGCACATAGCTCTGCAGGCTCCACAATTATTTTCACATGCTCTGGAATCAGATCCACATGCTCAGCAATAGCTCTGCACGCTCTACACTTAGCACCGAAAGTTTTCGGCGGTTGTATATGTAATTACAAGCAAGAAGATAGTTTGTCCTTATGTATTACTTCTGAGGATTAAGTAACCCCTCACGAATCTAGACATGGTCCAATGCTTCCCAGTATTGTGCATTGCATCATAGTGGGGCCATCCAACTGTGGTAAGAGATGCATGCTCTTAAATTTGCTGGCGGAGCCTAATAGTGTTTGTTTCGAGAATGTATACCTATACTCGAAAACATTACATAAACCAAAGTATCAGAGACTTGGAATAATTATAAATTACATGGATGAACTCAGGTATTTTCCATTCGCGACAATGAAGCCGTGGTACCACCAAGTGATGCTATACCAAACTCTGTTATTGTGTTCGATGATGCAGCTTGCAAGACACAGGCTCGTATCCAGGAATACTCCTGCATGGGAAGACATAGGTTAGTAGATTCCTTTTATCTTTGCTAGACTTACGTTTACCCAAACAGTTATTGAGAGATAATACCAACCTGCTGGTTTTGTTTCGTATGGATGACTTAAACTTGAGACATGTGTACTCTGTGATCTTTGAACGATTCTTGCAATGGGTTGGTGTTATTGTGGATGTTTTCTGCAAGACGGCAACATTCGCAAGCAATGGCGTATGTCCATGATTATTGTGGATGTTTTCTGCAAGACGGCAACATTCGCAAGCAATGGCATATGTCCATGATATCGGTTCTATACATGTGTACTCTGATCATGTTAATACAGATATATATGATTTTTGATAAATTTAAAGAAGTGTCTGCATTTTGTTGTAGTGATCCTTGTGGATTTCTTGTAACCGCCAAATAATTTCCCTTACTCAAAGGAAGGTATCGATGTGGATTCCATCAGTTCATAAGCCACCATCAGAGAGAGATGAGCTACATAATTCCAAAGTTTGGCCGCAATGGCCTGAAATGTAAGCTGGAAAGTTGTTTCATACCTAAGGATGATGGAAACTAGTGCCGAATGAATTAGACTTAAACATTTTTGGAAGTCCAAGAGAAGATGGAGATGCTGTTTACAAGTTGCATATCTACACACTTCACAGTGACTTGATTAGTTTAATAAAAATGTGCTGGATAGAACAATTAATGACATTGCAAGTATGGTAAATGATGTGAATGTTAAACTCGGAGATATCCCTGTTGATATGGATACATTGCTCGACAGGAAACTTAAATGCAATAGATGGACCGTTGTAAAGACAAAATCCTGGACGAGGTAATACAGCACCTTACTAAACTTGAAGCTTCAATTAAAAATATTGAAAACACTTAAAGTCTGCCTCTAACCTGCCTCTAACCTGCCTTCAGTTATAGTTTTGGGTGGGAAAAATAATAAACCAAGTTCTAGGCAACCACCTAAGAAGACCAGCATATAGATCCTCTGTCATGTCATTGTAAGTGGGTAGTACAATATATGCTATTTTCCATGTCTTTAAATGATGTGATTTAAAGTATTAACACAAAGTACTTGACTGCTCAGTGTGCTAGAGTGAAACGTTAAATGATTATTGAAGAAGCTTTCAAACCTATAACAAAGTGACTGGACAGTTCACCTGTGACAATGAAGAAGGAAGAAGAACCTCAAACTACAGTCAAATGCAAGAAACCTCATTACGAAACTAATGAAGATGATTTGCCTCTCTCTGAGTGGAAACAGAAAAAAGGAGAAAGCGCAATGTTTCACAATTTCTTGAAAATCTCACAGTCCAAAGATAGGACACATGGAGTATACAAGTAAAATAAAAAGTGTTTCTTGGGAAACAAGCAAAATTTATTCTTTCCCAGAAATTACATCCCAGATAGCAAAATAAACATGATTCAAGCTTAAATCATGCTTTCCCTGACAAGTCTGCAAGCTTGTAGCAGACTTGTCATGTCAAGCCATAAGCTTGAATCCAGCTAACTAGTCCCCACACAACAAGCCTTTCAGCAAGCTTGCGAGAAAATCTTGATTCAAGGTTGCTGCAAGCTTATAGCAAGCTTGCCTCGCACAAGGCAGGATACAACTGTAAACAATTGGTTTGACTCAAGCTTGAATCAAACATACCAAATAGGTTATGTAATGGCAAACCTATATCAAGTCACTTGCAGTCTTGCTGCAAGCTTACTTGCTATCTGGGATACAAGTAGAGTCTGTCGTAATCAAGCCAGCTTCTGGACTTTACGAATTACTGTTTAAACAGAATCCTGGCAATTATATGCACGGAGCCCTGGAACAGTATAAACAACTTTTGAAACTTATGAGTGATCATTTGAAGAATGACGATCCTACCAGCAATGAATATAGGATGAACACATCAGAAGTTTAACATTATTTCCCAGCTGTTCCCAGACGTAGAAGTTGCCATAGGTTCAGATCTCTACCTACATATGAATAAGAATATGAACGGTGACCAGAATACGTTTACTGGAATAATATTAATTGAATTATCGACAGATTTTATCTAATATTTTCTTCTCAGAAAGCAGGAAATAGTTCCCACATGAATGAAATATCTAACATAATAGAAGAACTGTGTGAAGATTGCTACATATAATAAGTCGCAATATATTGCTGGCGAGCTGCACATAAAGTGCAGATGTTTAATTTACAGGACTTGTACCAAGCAGACTTGGTTGAAATGATTCCTTACTGTCATAAGAATAAAGGCTGCAAGTACATGTTGACCTTAAATATGCACGGGCTGTGCCTGTAAAAACTAAGAGTGGCAGGGATGTAACAAATGCAATGAACACTGTTTTAAAAGACAAAGGTCCGTCCCAGAATCAGCATACTGACCTCGGTAAAGAATTCTACAATTCATCATTTCAAGCACTAATGTCAAGACATAAAATTACCCACTACTCTACTCACAGCAGTCTTAAGGCCAGTATCGTGGAAAGATTTAATCGTACTTTGATGAATGAAATTTGGAAACAGTTTTTAGTACAGGGAATCTACATGTGGATCGATATATTGTCCAAGCTAGTATCCAAATATAATCATAAATTACATCGAACCACGAACATGATGCCTGTTCATATCAAGGACAACTCTTTACTACAAACTGTTTATAAAAATGAGAATAAACTGAATCTGCACAAACCTAAAGCAAAGGTTGGCGACTATGTAAGAATACCAAGAATGGTAGGAACATTTACTAAAGGCTACACACCAAACTGGAGCACTGAAATATATATATATAGGGTTCAAGATTCGTCACTACGAACCAAGGACCTACTACCTAGAAGACATGGAAGGCAATGCTATTCGAAGTGATTTCTACAGTGAAGAAATTCTGATTACCAAGTATATAAACACGTATTTAGTCGAGAAGGTTTTGAAGAAGAAAGTAAATAATGTGTTGGTGACGTGGCTAGGGTTCGATACAAGCCATGACAGTTGGATTCACCAATCATATATTGCATATAAATAAAGCGAATTACACTTATTTAATAAAAGAATGAAAAGTTTTTAATGCTGTGTCCTGTGTAAAGAGAAAAAAATGTTGCAAGATATTAAACTCACACATGCAAATTATTTTCTGACGAGTTATTACAAAAGAGAAAAAAAAATTTTAATGTATGCCAGTGAAGGTGTTTAATTATCAGTCAAGATGGAAGAGGCAATGCGTAATGACGAGTATGCAAGTGAAAACGAAGCCGAAATTTCTGGAATTTGATTGAGTTACATCAAGTGTCATTTCACTTGACTGTGCACAAGAATATTGGACATTCTGATAAATTCAGTAACTTTTCCATGAAGAAGATGACCTGCCACAGACATCTCCAGGATTGTAAATAATGTAAATACTTATTGTATACAATTTAATAATATTCAATAAATTGTTATTGATTTTTAACTTAACTTTGTGTCTGTGCGACATTATTTCATATGCCCGTCATAAAATTTTTTCTTAAACAGCATCAGATGCAACAGTCCTCGTACACTCAATCTACATAGCACACTATCTGTAAAGTATTACTTAATGTTATACTATTATTTAAATTGAAATAACTATGAATGCATAATAATATTAAGTTTTTAGTGACAATAAGGGTGACTGTACCATATACTAGCCCGAGTACAGCGGAGTTTGATGGTAGCGACTGCTCCTCAGCATGAAGCTTGTGTCCAAATGATTCAATTGCCTGCATTGAGGATTCGTAGGACAGCAATAGTTACTACTCTTTAATTGTATGTGTATAATAAATAAGGCATATGTATGGTAAAAATTTAAAGGAAAGTAAATTAATTTATTTGGTTGAAAGTAATTTTGATACACATACACTATTTAACATTGTCCTGTCGTCAATGGACTTGTAGCTCAGTGGGCTAGGGCACATGTCTGGTAACACAATGTTAGCAAGTCCAAAACCAACACCCGGTGAACTAAACATTTTTAACTTGCTAAAAATAAAATCAAATCATTATGTCTATTCTCCCATATACATACACAAGCAGCTTCGACTTTACAACAATAGCGACACTAGAGCACTCGAGCAGACAATGATGTAAATGTTGGAACAAACATGGCGGCACCCACGTAACCTGGTGGATGCTTACTGCTGTACCCCCTTGCAGCCAAATATGGAAATAAAATGCGACACCAGCACTGCCTAGTAGCCAATGATGGAAACAAACATGACATCTCCAGCAGAAGATGATGCAGGGTAATTTCGAGGGAAAAAATCCTTCCTGCAGGGAAGTGACTACTGGAAACAAGATGGAGGACACAAGATGGACGACATGATGTGACATGACATATGACTTAACACATAGCATAACATAAGACATAACATGAGACATAATTCGTAACAAAGACATTACATATGTCATAAGGCATAACATGGTATAAGACATAACATGTTATAAGACATAACATATGCAAAACACATGACATAACATATGACACTTGGCATAATATGACTTGACATATGTAGTGACATTATACGACATGTGACATGATATATGAGGTGACATGGTATGACATGTGAGACAACATATATGATGTAATGTTACATGACAAATTACACTTGACATAATGTGACATGACATGTAATGCGACATGTGACAAAATGGCCATAATGTACAACAAAATGGCTACCATGAAGAACTAAGTAGTAGATGGTAACAAATTTTATATTTTTAGAGATTAAGTCTTCAACTCTTGAGAATTCAACATTGTTTTTCTGCAATTTTTGAAGCTATCACATGACTTAATGTAAGTGGTATATTATTGAACAGTTTAAAATATCTGCATCAATATATTGTTTTTGTAATTGTTCTCCTTTCATTAGTAACATTAATTTCTGTTGATACACGATTTGAGAAAAATTACGGCACTTAAAATGTGTATAATGTATTTACATAAATCACTGTTGTTATAGGTGATTCGGAATAAAGTGAGCACTCAAAAAAGCCCTGATTAATTTCTATTTTCTGCCAGTTTATATATTTCCGCTATATGTAAACATCAACATTGCCACGTGCTTTTATTTACATAGGCTTGTACAATGTTTACATTTACGTTACAGTGCTACGATAAATTTTAGCTACAATATGTACTCATTAAATGCACGGGCGTTGAATATGTGCTATACTCAGTAGTAATCTTAGTTATAAATACCTGCTAGTAAACGTCTTATAACACTGGTTTCTCTGCGTCTACTCTAACGGCGCTATTACCGTTACGAATCTCGTAAATGCATGCACAGTATATTCAAACTTTTAAATTAAAACCGCCACTAAAAACACGACACACGCAACTCAAGAATTCAAGTTCCGTTCAGCATACTGCAATGAACGACGACGACGCACGTAAAGAGAAACAATAAATAACGTATTTTCTTAACGTTTGAAACAGGGGA